>VOQZ01001638.1:0-62684 GCA_008079305.1 Phytophthora palmivora | reverse complement strand
GAAGCCACAACGGTGGCTCGTCGATGGGTATCGACAAGGACAGGAAGAGAGCGGTCACTCTCCTAGCCCCTCATTGGTGGGGGTGTTTTCCAACCTAAGTGGGGGAGATGTAACGGGGTTTACATGAAAGGGGTACCTAGAAAGGGTACCGCCTTTAGAAGTAGATATATACTTCTGGAGTATTTGTTTTAATACTCTGATGGAGTGGTGGGGACCACCTGTGGTGTGAGCCACACTACTGCCACGTAGGTTCGGTGGCTGAGGGCCAACCAATAACATTAAACCTACCTTTTATATGCATAATTAGGTTAAAGTATAGTTAATTAGGAGTTTGTATTACAGGCCAAATGAACCTAATTAACTATAAATAAATCAGTCTAAAATCTACTCTAAACTGGCTATTAAGCCCCCTCAGACCAGGGACTAGTGAACTGCCGTTCACTTAGAGTTTGTATACTCTTAATAGCACGCTTCCTCTAAGCAAGGTGCTCGTGTGACCCCGTCACACTTGGTAGCACTTGTAGTCAATCCACGCCTACGCGGGTAGATTGACTACCTGAATCCTCTGTGGCTCCTACAAGGTAAGCCAGGATGGATAGAGGGGAGTTCCCTCATTTGACCGACTCTCAGTTTGAGTCGGTCCGGAAGATGGTGGGCATCTTTGGAGGAGATGCCCTCCGAAGCTTGGCGGCTGCTACGCCGGCCGAGCAGGTCGAACGCATCGAGGCGTTCGACACGTACGAGAGAGGGCTTATCGCCCACGTACAGGGGCTGCAGACCCCCGTGGCTGAGATGAAGCCAGCCCAACCTAAGCCGTTGAGGCTTAAGGTTAATCCTTATGAGGGAAAGGAGGGAGAGAACCTCCACTTCTGGGTCCGAGAGGTCGAGCTCGCGATGGACGCGGCTCTAATCTCGACCGAGCGACTTCGGGTCGCTTTCGCCCTGTCCAACCTAGGAGGTCGGGCGAAGACCTGGGCGTACACGCGCGAAGCGACAACGCCGGGTTGTTTCACAACCTGGGCTCAGCTGTGTCAACAGCTTAGAGCCGCCTTCTTCCGGCGAACTATGAGTATCGCCAGCGCTCGCGCTTCCTTGCCTGTAAACAAGGGAAGCGTGAGCTGCATGAGTACATCCAAGAGATGCGAGTACTCGCTGCATCTCTGGTAGGGAACCCCCTACCTGAACACATCAAAGTGACCGTGTTCATGGATGGCCTGAAGGTGGGCCCATCCCGCACACAGTTGTTCCGCGTGCATGCGAACACTATGGAGGAAGCGATCCAGATCGCCCTCCAAGAGGAGTACAGCCACCGACAGGCTCGTACTCCTACGTCGGTGTGGCAAGGCCACAATGCGTCGTCAGGCGCAGTGCAAGGAGCTCCAGCAGCTGGAGCTAGCACCGGGCCGGTACCCATGGAACTGGGTACGGCCGTACAGAGCTCCATCCGTTGCTACGGATGTGGGAAGCTCGGGCACATGCAACGTGCCTGCCCTGCGGGAGGGCAAAGGAAGTTCCCTTCCAAACCTAGGGGCTCGAGGGGCCCGTGGCAGAAGCCGCGACCCAAGAGCCAGGGGAACTGGGGTCACCAGTAGGGGCGGGGCGCCCTACTGGGGAAGATCTAAGTCCCCATGGTAGGAGTGCGGACGGCGCACGCCATGGAGGCTTAGCCCCTGAGAGCCTGGGTGCTCTCGAGACGAGGAAGAGCAGCGGCGGACTGCTCGTGGTACACGCGAGTGTACGGGGATATGGAGATCCCTTTAGAGTCCTGATTGACTCTGGGGCGTCGACGAACTTTGCTCGACGCCAGACGGTCGCGCGGAATGGCGACAAGTATGCCGATGCTTTGCGAGAAAGCAAAGGCAGGGGCCAGGTCTCGGTGAGACTGGCCGATGGTACGGTGGTTAACGTACCTGGGGTCCGTATGGACCTGGCTGTAAAGTTTGAGGACTTTGACAGCACGGAGTCGTTCCTTGTCCTAGACATGGACAAGTACGACTTGATCCTGGGCATGCCGTGGCTCGAAAAGCACGAGCCCTGGATCGATTGGCGCGGCAAAGCCATTGGGGCTAGCCGGCCCGCAGTCTCCGACAGAGCTTTGGTGAGTAATGTTCCCACCTCTGTCCGGGACTGGGGCGCCAGAGATGGTCGCCAAGGCGCTTATGCGCCCGAAGAAGTACTCGGAGCCACTGACTCCAGTGAAGATGTTGCGATGAGCCTCGCAACCGGTCATGAGACCAAGGCTCATTGCCAAGCGTGTGGGATTGCCACGACGGCAAGTCCCAACGCTGAGAGTCGTCGCGCCGTATGGGCTTCGACTGTGGCAGTGCCGGACGGACTGACCAGGCGGGTAACATAGGTCCGCAAGCAGCAGAGGCTGCTAAGGAGAGCGCTAAAGGCGTCTCCTGTGTGGGTGACATAGGTCCACAAGTGGGTAACATAGGTCCACAGGCGGGTAACGTAGTTCCGCAAGCGGGTAACATAGGTCCGCAAGCAGCTGAGGCTGCTGGGGAGGACGCTGAGAGCGCCTCCGGTGTGGGTAACATAGTTCCACGCAGACTCGAAGAGACCGAGAAGATCGAGAGCGCAGTATGCGTCTCTAGCGTGGGTAACCGAGTTCCACGCGGGGTCAAGAAGACCAGTACGAGTGCGGAGGTGTCGTTGAGCACCTCCCGTGTGGATAACCAAGTACCACACTCGGAGTCTGAGACTCCACCGGCACGGCCGGTCGAAGAGCAATGCCATGTCTTCGACGGCGTGTCCGGTCGTCAAGTTAGGGCAGGTGCCGTCCATCTGGAGGCACTGCCAGAGGTGTCAGCACTGCTGAACCTCGAGGAATTGTCCATGAAGGACTTCCTGGCCGAGTTGAAGGCCGGAGAGATTGCGGAGATGGTGCTCCTGAAGCCGGAGACCTCTCCTGAAGATTTGAACTCTTCCTCCGTAATGGACGAGGAAGTCCTGGAGGGGTTCACGAAGCAGCGTGCAACGCGCTTGGGTTCTGAGATTCTCAAGAACCCGGAGGATCCAGTGTATCCTCTTGTGAAGGAATACTCGGATGTGGTGTCGAAGCACCCACCATCCCAACTCCCGCCGGATCGGGGAGTTCGGCACGAGATTGATCTCGTGCCTGGCACAAAGTATTGTGTCACGAGGCAGTGGCCTCTACCTCGCGAACAGTGCGAGGTCATAGATGCCTTCTTCGCCGAGAAGGCGAAGTCGGGCATGGTGCGGGAGTCGAAGTCCCCGCACTCGACGCCGACCTTCTGCGTTCGGAAACCGAACGGGAAGTGGCGTCTGGTTCATGCTTACAACAAGCTGAACAATGCGACGGTACCGGCACAGACGCCGATCCCTCGCAAGGATGTGTTGCTGAACAACATGTCGGGCTGTACGCTGTACAGTGCCCTGGATCTGGTAGACGGATACTACCAGATCCTGATGCGGGAGAGTGACATTCCTCTCACCGCAGTGAGCACCCCGAGCGGGATGCTTTTGGAGTGGCTAGTGATGCCACAAGGGCTATCGAATGCCCCAGCGACGTTCAATCGCTTGGTCACACAATTGTTTAGACCATTGCGTACGTTCGCTCAGACGTACTTCGACGATATATTCGTCCATAGCCGTGCCGAAGGCGGCCAGACGGCTATGGAGGTGCATTTGAAGCACCTCCGTCGAGTGTTTGAGGTCATGAGAGCTAACAAGCTCTATGCCAACATCGACAAGTGCGTCTTTGCAGCTGAGGAGATAAAAGTCCTCGGCTGCTTTGTCAGCAGGGTCGGCGTACGCGCCGATCCAGGGAAGGTCAAGGCCATAGCGGCTTGGCCGACCCCGAGGTCGCAGAAGGACCTCCGGAAGTGGTTGGGCTTAGCCAACTATCTTCACAAGTACAGCGCAGGGTACGCTGAACTAGCTCGACCCTTGTCGGATCTCTTAAAGAAAGATGCCGACTGGGTCTGGGAGCAACAGCACCAGGATGCTTTTGATAGCATCAAGGCGAGCTTACAGCAAGCGCCAGTCCTGGCCTTGCCGGACGAAAACAAGTCATTTAGCGTCGTCTGTGACGCTTCTGACTATGCAATAGGCTGTGCGCTGTTGCAGAAGGACGATGAAGGACACGAACGTGTCATCTCCTTCCAGTCCAGGCAGCTGAAGGCTGCCGAACGGAACTATCCCGTTCATGACAAGGAGCTACTTGCAATGAAGTACGCTCTTGTCAAATTTAGAGTTCATCTCTTGGGCATGAGGCCCTTTGTGATCTATACTGATCACGCGTCCTTGCGGACTGCCACCAACTCGCCGCATCTGTCGCAGCGGATGGCGAGGTGGCTGTCATTCTTCGCGGAATACAACTTCCGCGTTGAATACAAGCCGGGCAAGCTCAACGTGCTTGCCGATGCTTTGTCGCGTCGACCTGACTATGAGCTAGCTCATGTCAGTCGGGTCACGACAGATCTATATGATCGGATACGCTTGGCGTATCAGGGGACGAGAACTACACACCACTGGTGCAGTTCTTGTCCGATGGCAAGGACGCCAAAGTCGACAGGCTTACGCCTCGACAGCGGGCGCAGCTCCATCGTTATGAGCTGGCCGAAGGGTTACTCCACTACAGAGTAGACCCTAGAGATCCTCCTCGGGTTGTCGTTCCAAACGACGAGGATCTGAAGTATGACATACTTCTAGAGGCGCATGATGCGCCGATAAGTGGCCATCTTGGCCGAGAGAAGACCTACCAAATGGTCTCTCAGACATTTTGGTGGCCCCGCATGTATAAGTGGGTGGCACACTATGTCAAGACATGTGAAACATGTCAGAGGGTGAAGCCTTCGGGCCACGCCTCGGCTCCACTGCAGAGCCTACCTGTACCAGCGGATTGCTGGAAGTCGAGGAGTCTCGACTTCGTCTTCGGCCTGCCGGCCGATGACAAGGGCAACACCGGCATATTGGTGTTTGTCTGCCGTTTGAGCAAGATGGTGCATCTTGCTCCGGTACGTGACAAGGTCACCGGGAAACAAGCTGCACAGCTGTTCCTAGATAGCGTGTTTCGCTATCATGGTCTACCAGAGACCATAGTCTCGGACAGAGACCCGCGTTTCACGGGTGCGTTTTGGGACACCCTGTTCCAGCTACTGGGAACTAAGTTGACGATGTCAACTGCGGACCATCCGCAGACGGATGGTCAGACGGAGCGCGTCAACTGCGTGCTCGAAGATACTCTTCGCAGTATCTGTGCGGAAGCACCTCGATCCTGGTCGGATCAGCTTCCTATGGTTGAGTTTGCACTCAACAATGCGGTACACGCATCAACGGGGTTTACCCCGTTCTACTTGAATGGGTTACGACACCCCCAGGTGCCGTTAACCTTGCGGGGAGGCACCGATGCCTCCATCGTAAGTGGGGGAGAGGGTCGGAAAGCCTTTTCCTCCCAGGTCTCGGAGATCGAGCCAGAGTCTTTGAAAAGACAGTTGTCATCATTTATAGACAACAGGCTGACGCTAATCAGCCGGGTTAGAGATGCAATGGCATCAGCCCAAGATAAACAAAAGGAGTACTCAGATAAAAACAGAGGAAACTTAAGTGTGTTTAAACGAGGTGAATTGGTGCTATTTGACACTAAAAACCTACCGCTAAAGGTGGTTAGCTCTGTAGAGAGCAACAAGTTGAAGCACCGCTTCATCGGACCCTTTGCGGTCCTGGCCAGACATGGCGCGGCGTATACCATTGACCTCCCAAAGTCAATGGCGACGCACCCGACGTTCTACGTGGGGCGCCTTAAGCGGTATCATGATCCGCTGGGTCTTCCTTCTCGGATGGAGGAAGACCAAGGTGAGAACTCACCTCCTCGAAACGAGGCTGAGCTCTCTGGACAACCGGAGTTGCCGGTGTCGAAGCCTGCGAATGATATACAGGCTGGTACCCACGCGAGTCATACGAAGGGTATGACGGTACCGAATGGGAAGAGCTCGGATAAGAACTATACCCATAAGCCGAGTCGTACGAATACCCCTGCGGCTCATAAGAGGGCATCCGGCCATGCACCTCATGGCTTAGAGCGTCTAAGCCTCGACGGAGCTCCTTCAAAGCAGCAGTCGGAGCTCGGCGGTCAACGCGCCCATGGAGCTCATGAGTCTCACGACCAAGAGCGTCCAAATCCTGACGAAGGACCTCAAGGGTCCCCGGCTTGCCAGCCTGAGAGGCAGCCTGACCACCAGGTCCAAGCCCAAGGGCTATCTCGATCGCATAGACGCGATCTCGAAGCTGACGGACCTCGTCGCTTAACAGGGACCCCACAGAGTCCCGACCCGAAGTTGAGGGTCCAGAAGGATACGAGTGAGAGGGAGCCTCGTACTCAAATGCGTGCGAGAGCTCCTCCTGCCCATCGGAACGGCGAGCCCCACTACCATGTGGAGCGGGTCGTCCAAGAGCGGCGGCGCTCTGGGAAGCGCCAGCTGCTAGTGAAGTGGCGGGGTTACCCCTCGTCACAGAACTCGTGGGAGCCGGAAGACCGGCTCCGGGTTGACTGCCCGAAGGCTGTTGAGATTTGGGATCAACAGCCGGGGCGTAAGTAGTCCGCGGCTTCTTAGCCGCCTTACGGTGTACGGTCCCTGGGTTGACGGAACCGTACCCGCGCTCATCTTGAGCGCTGGACTTAGACTGCTGTCTAAGTCCCTCCATGACGGAGTGGAGTTGCCGCTTAGCAATTAAGCGGGCAAACTCAATGCGAAGATCGCGCTGGTCCAAAACATAGGACAGCAGACGATCTTCTCGGAGTTCTTTTAACTCCTGAACTGTAAAGTTCTTTAGAGAAACCCATCTCCAGAACAGGTCTTCTGCCTGGGTCTGGGTTGTGGTGTTCTCGGGCTGTACCCAAGGGTAGCCCACACGGGGAAGAGCCCACCACGGTCTTCCGGCTTCTTGCGGAGACTGGTGAATTTCTTAAGAGGAATTCGGTGTGGTGCAAGCAGCACACACCTAGCGGCCTCAATGTCATTGACAAAGAGCGGTTCATCTTGAACCAAGGCACGCTCATAGGCACCACGCGAAGTGCGCCCATGGTTTAGACCACGAGGGGCCTTGAGGTGCTCCAAGAACATGGGAGACCCAGACCCCGCATCCGGTGGATAGTATCCACGAGGATACACCGGCGTGGGAGGCACAGGAGTGCCTTGCAGCTGAGCAGCTTGATAGCGCTCCTGCTGCTCATCGAGATCATTGGAGATCTCTTGGGGCTCAGAGACAGCCCCCTCCTCTTCTTCCTCGTCTGAGGAGTCGAACAGGGATTTGAATCCCTTTGCGATGGAAGGCTCTGAAGTAGGAGAGCCAGGGGCTGCGCGCTTCTTAGCAGCAGCAGCTCCTTCATCAGCCCGTTTTGAAGAAGCTGCTTTCACAGCTTGGGCGCGAGCCTTACCTTCAGCTAAGGTAAGGCTCTTGGCAGGCGAGCTCGTCGAAGCTGCCTTTGCCTCGGATGATGGATCATCATCAACAGGAGCGTCCTGCGAAGGAGCGTCCTGTGCAGGAGTGTCCTGTGAAGGAGCATCCTGAGAAGAAGATGGATCCTTGGTGGATCCAGGAGACCCCTTCAGACTCTGATCCCGTGATAATGGGAATGTTAAATTCCGGGGACTCAGACCCAGGACTGTGGTCCCGATAGGCGAACCGAGGGTTCGGCCTATCGTCGGGTGATAGGGAGCGCGAACTCCCTTCTTGGCTGGCAGCAGCAGCGGTACGCTTGCTGCCTGCCTCGGAAGCCGCCTTGCGGACTTCCTTGAGCGGAGTGGCCTTGTCTTTCGACTTGGCCTTAGAAGTCTTCGACCTCGCGGTCTTAGACTTGGAAGGCGCCGAAGCGCCGTGGGTGCTTGCCTTCTTAGGCATTGTTGGGGAGGTTGACGTGGGAACCTCTGGTGTCGGCAAAAGCGCGAAAGGCTGAATGAAAGCCTCAAAGCCACAACGGTGGCTCGTCGATGGGTATCGACAAGGACAGGAAAGAGAGCGGCACTCTCTTCCTAGCCCCTCATTGGTTGGGGGTGTTTCCAACCTAAGTGGGGGAGGATGTAACGGGGTTACATGAAAGGGGTACCCTAGAAAGGGTACCGCCTTTAGAAGTAGATATACTTCTGTGAGTATTCGTTTTAAATACTCTGTTGTGAGTGGTGTGGACCACACTACTGCCACGTAGGTCTGGTGTCTGAGGGCCAACCAATAACATTAAACCTACCTTTTATATGCATAATTAGGTTAAAGTATAGTTAATTAGTAATTTGTATTACAGGCCAAATGACCTAATTAACTATAAATAAATCAGTCTAAAATCTACTCTAAACTGGCTAGTAAGTCCCCTAAGACCAGGGACTAGTGAACCGCCGTTCACTTAGAGTTTGTATACTCTTAATAGCACGCTTCCTCAAGCAAGGTGCTCGTGTGACCCCGTCACAGTGAAGGTGATAGCTAATATGTAATAGGAAGATGTTTCGATTGGCTGTAAAAGCCACCACCACTCAAAGTGAAAGAGGCCAGCGTTCCCATCGGTATACTTTTATTTGGATCATATTCGGGTCGTCACATAAATGGTCAGCTGACCAAATCTCCCGAAAATTGACTGAAAGTGCTGATCCACCTGCAATCAATTGGAACAAGTGGAAGTGCTGTTTGGACGCTCACATCATTAGTATTTATGTTATTCTACTATCTAGTTGCTTAACAAAGCTATCCTAACTACCTATCGAGAGTGGCTGGGTCGTGTTATCCCCAAAAACAGTCGGAAGAGGCAGGTTGGTAGGTTCAGAAGTCTGTCGTCTCCGTTTCTTCGATCGGTACTTAACCATGGCGTCGATCCGGTCGACATACCGCATTGATAGTATTGAATCATTCTGACAAATGAAGGTAGAAAGGGGTGCGGAGCTGTGAGTGCCGCATTAATCTCACGGTTAAAACGCTCTATAGGGTTATTTGTGCGACTCACTATACCAGCATCGAGATCGAACACATTCCACACACTAGGCTTGTACGTCTTCAACCACGTGTTCCCAAAATACTGCCACAATCTCCCCCAGAGTACGTCAGAGTAGGAAATACTGTTGTCTTTGCATGCCTCCTTAATATTTTCCTGTATGTAATTAATACCAGGGCCTTCAATCTTGTCGTGCGGAATCACAGTTAGTATATCTAGATAGCCCTTACTCATAGCAATAGTAACTTCGAGGTCAGGCACCCCTAATGCCTTCAGCTTTCTGCGGCAGGCTTGCTTGAAGTGAAAATAGCAGCCTACCATATCAGCTTCAGGAAATTGCACCTGAACAGCCTCTTGCAGACCTGCCTCGAAGTCACAGACCACCATACTCGGCTGGATCTTGTCATCTGCAGCAACATCCACCGCCTCCATCTAATGCCAATATGTGTCTTGAGTCTTAGCGGAGCACAATATGTAAAATACAGGAACAAATAGATCCGTTGCATTGTCAAACACCATGACAACGCATTGATAGAATGGATGGGGAACGCAGCGAAATGTTCCATCCAGAAACAGTGTCGTCTTCTTGTACTTCAAAAGCGTGATTAGGGCAGGGTGTACCCACCCAATCAGTCGCTCTAGTTTAATTCCATTCATGTAGGATCTATAGAACTGAAAAAATGGTTGATCGGTTCCAGGCATCAGAGACAGTGGTGGAACCTCCACAAGTCCATGTAAGTCAGCGCCAAAGTGACCACGTCGAGATCTGTGAACCCGCTGAATAACTTGTTCTCGAGTCAAGCCAAACTGCGCTAATGCCAGCTCCTCGGGGTAAAATTCGCTGCGAATGTGTTTCCATATTCGCTCAGCTGTCAGATCCATGCGCATGATAGCCATCGTGTCAGTAGTTTCTTTCATGCTCTCCATAACGTCTAATCCAGGCGTTATGGAGAGCATGAAAGAAACTACTGTGCAATCATCTTAACGCTCTTCTTACATGTATGTTCATCAGAAAGAGTGTATTCATTTCGCGTAACATCGAAATGTAGTTTCGCTTTGCACTTCGTTCTCCGGTAGGAACTGCATCTGTACGACGGTTTCGAGGCTGAGGTATGGTAACTTGTAAATGCATAGCCTGCAAAATGCAAATCTGTGCGTCGTGTTGGTTGAACAAGTGGGGTCGGTACATGCTGCATCTGCGCCGTGGTTTCTTCCCCCATGTTATTCTCAATCGCGCTTGTGGACGACCACTGGAAGCCGCACCCGGTCACAGAAGAAGACGAGACATTGGTGCTGATGCGTTGGTGAACCATATGGATGTTTCCATTACAGCTGGAGCGATGGTTCCTCGAGTTGCGCTCGCGATCACCCATACGCGGTGACCGCGGGCTACGACTAGGGCTACACCGACGTGGGCTACGGTGGCATCGCCCGTGACCACTGCTGCGGCGACTTGTACAGCAACGACCTAGACTGCGGCTGCGGTTGCGATGGCTCATGCTGTGGCTGTGGTGACTTGTGCTGCAACGACTCGGACTGCGGCCGCGAGAACTGGCACGGTGACCATGACCGCGACTACAGTCTTGGCTGCAGCGGTTACGACTTTGACTCCTGATGCGACTACTTGAACTACGGTTGCGATGACTTGGGCTTCGATGACGACGGCTTGGGCTGCGGCGAGAGCATGGACTACTTCCTGTGAAGTGCGAGCTAGGTGACAGCACCAAGGTAGGCACTGAGGAGGCAGCAGCCCAATGCATGACGTCCTACTTCATCCTGAGCACCTTTTGCTCATCATCCTCGGTGGTCGGGGATGGAGGCTCTTCAGGGTTGCTACACAGGAAGTCAGCCATGAGCACCTTTGCTTCTGGCTGCATCTTTTCTAGCAGTTTGGTCTGGTACTGATGGTCCAACTGATTGACATGCGTAAGTAGCTTATCCTTCCACATAGTGTAGGACTTGCCACTAAATCTTTCTAGACCGCTGCCAGACTTAGCATCAGTGATTATCGTACTTGAAATGTTGCGTGCACTAGGTAGTTGTAAGTAGTTGTGTGTTGGCCGTCAGTTTCATAAGTGAGATGGTCACATGCCATCTCTCTGTCGTATCCCTTTGATGGGAACGAAGAATTTTATTTGGATCATATTCGGGTCGTCACATAAACGAACAACCGTACTTAGTGTGATTGACTTGACCATTTGCGGTGACCGAGTGAGAACTAGTGGCTCTCATTAACATTTTCACAAGACAAAAGGCAAGCCTTTACGAAGCCATGTCCAAGCCTAAAGGGGCAAGGGATGATCTCCAGAACTTGCTAAACCATGTTCTACCAAATTTGTTCTTGTCAACATTACCAGATGTGGTATCGTCGATGACCACAAGGGCTATCGAATGCCCCAGCGACGTTCAATCGCTTGGTCACACAATTGTTTAGACCATTGCGTACGTTCGCTCAGACGTACTTCGACGATATATTCGTCAATAACCGTGCTGAAGAAGGTCAGACGGCTATGGAGGTACATTGGAAGCACCTCCGTTGAGTGCTTGAGGTCATGAGAGCTAACAAGCTCTACGCCAACATTAAGTGTGTTTAAACGAGGTGAATTGGTGCTATTTGACACTAAAAACCTACCGCTAAAGGTGGTTAGCTCTGTAGAGAGCAACAAGTTGAAGCACCGCTTCATCGGACCCTTTGCGGTCCTGGCCAGACATGGCGCGGCGTATACCATTGACCTCCCAAAGTCAATGGCGACGCACCCGACGTTCTACGTGGGGCGCCTTAAGCGGTATCATGATCCGCTGGGTCTTCCTTCTCGGATGGAGGAAGACCAAGGTGAGAACTCACCTCCTCGAAACGAGGCTGAGCTCTCTGGACAACCGGAGTTGCCGGTGTCGAAGCCTGCGAATGATATACAGGCTGGTACCCACGCGAGTCATACGAAGGGTATGACGGTACCGAATGGGAAGAGCTCGGATAAGAGCTATACCCATAAGCCGAGTCGTACGAATACCCCTGCGGCTCATAAGAGGGCATCCGGCCATGCACCTCATGGCTTAGAGCGTCTAAGCCTCGACGGAGCTCCTTCAAAGCAGCAGTCGGAGCTCGGCGGTCAACGCGCCCATGGAGCTCATGAGTCTCACGACCAAGAGCGTCCAAATCCTGACGAAGGACCTCAAGGGTCCCCGGCTTGCCAGCCTGAGAGGCAGCCTGACCACCAGGTCCAAGCCCAAGGGCTATCTCGATCGCATAGACGCGATCTCGAAGCTGACGGACCTCGTCGCTTAACAGGGACCCCACAGAGTCCCGACCCGAAGTTGAGGGTCCAGAAGGATACGAGTGAGAGGGAGCCTCGTACTCAAATGCGTGCGAGAGCTCCTCCTGCCCATCGGAACGGCGAGCCCCACTACCATGTGGAGCGGGTCGTCCAAGAGCGGCGGCGCTCTGGGAAGCGCCAGCTGCTAGTGAAGTGGCGGGGTTACCCCTCGTCACAGAACTCGTGGGAGCCGGAAGACCGGCTCCGGGTTGACTGCCCGAAGGCTGTTGAGATTTGGGATCAACAGCCGGGGCGTAAGTAGTCCGCGGCTTCTTAGCCGCCTTACGGTGTACGGTCCCTGGGTTGACGGAACCGTACCCGCGCTCATCTTGAGCGCTGGACTTAGACTGCTGTCTAAGTCCCTCCATGACGGAGTGGAGTTGCCGCTTAGCAATTAAGCGGGCAAACTCAATGCGAAGATCGCGCTGGTCCAAAACATAGGACAGCAGACGATCTTCTCGGAGTTCTTTTAACTCCTGAACTGTAAAGTTCTTCAGAGAAACCCATCTCCAGAACAGGTCTTCTGCCTGGGTCTGGGTTGTGGTGTTCTCGGGCTGTACCCAAGGGTAGCCCACACGGGGAAGAGCCCACCACGGTCTTCCGGCTTCTTGCGGAGACTGGTGAATTTCTTAAGAGGAATTCGGTGTGGTGCAAGCAGCACACACCTAGCGGCCTCAATGTCATTGACAAAGAGCGGTTCATCTTGAACCAAGGCACGCTCATAGGCGCCACGCGAAGTGCGCCCATGGTTTAGACCACGAGGGGCCTTGAGGTGCTCCAAGAACATGGGAGACCCAGACCCCGCATCCGGTGGATAGTATCCACGAGGATACACCGGCGTGGGAGGCACAGGAGTGCCTTGCAGCTGAGCAGCTTGATAGCGCTCCTGCTGCTCATCGAGATCATTGGAGATCTCTTGGGGCTCAGAGACAGCCCCCTCCTCTTCTTCCTCGTCTGAGGAGTCGAACAGGGATTTGAATCCCTTTGCGATGGAAGGCTCTGAAGTAGGAGAGCCAGGGGCTGCGCGCTTCTTAGCAGCAGCAGCTCCTTCATCAGCCCGTTTTGAAGAAGCTGCTTTCACAGCTTGGGCGCGAGCCTTACCTTCAGCTAAGGTAAGGCTCTTGGCAGGCGAGCTCGTCGAAGCTGCCTTTGCCTCGGATGATGGATCATCATCAACAGGAGCGTCCTGCGAAGGAGCGTCCTGTGCAGGAGTGTCCTGTGAAGGAGCATCCTGAGAAGAAGATGGATCCTTGGTGGATCCAGGAGACCCCTTCAGACTCTGATCCCGTGATAATGGGAATGTTAAATTCCGGGGACTCAGACCCAGGACTGTGGTCCCGATAGGCGAACCGAGGGTTCGGCCTATCGTCGGGTGATAGGGAGCGCGAACTCCCTTCTTGGCTGGCAGCAGCAGCGGTACGCTTGCTGCCTGCCTCGGAAGCCGCCTTGCGGACTTCCTTGAGCGGAGTGGCCTTGTCTTTCGACTTGGCCTTAGAAGTCTTCGACCTCGCGGTCTTAGACTTGGAAGGCGCCGAAGCGCCGTGGGTGCTTGCCTTCTTCGGCATTGTTGGGGAGGTTGACGTGGGAACCTCTGGTGTCGGCAAAAGCGCGAAAGGCTGAATGAAAGCCTCAAAGCCACAACGGTGGCTCGTCGATGGGTATCGACAAGGACAGGAAAGAGAGCGGCACTCTCTTCCTAGCCCCTCATTGGTTGGGGGTGTTTCCAACCTAAGTGGGGGAGGATGTAACGGGGTTACATGAAAGGGGTACCCTAGAAAGGGTACCGCCTTTAGAAGTAGATATACTTCTGTGAGTATTCGTTTTAAATACTCTGTTGTGAGTGGTGTGGACCACACTACTGCCACGTAGGTCTGGTGTCTGAGGGCCAACCAATAACATTAAACCTACCTTTTATATGCATAATTAGGTTAAAGTATAGTTAATTAGTAATTTGTATTACAGGCCAAATGACCTAATTAACTATAAATAAATCAGTCTAAAATCTACTCTAAACTGGCTAGTAAGTCCCCTAAGACCAGGGACTAGTGAACCGCCGTTCACTTAGAGTTTGTATACTCTTAATAGCACGCTTCCTCAAGCAAGGTGCTCGTGTGACCCCGTCACAGTGAAGGTGATAGCTAATATGTAATAGGAAGATGTTTCGATTGGCTGTAAAAGCCACCACCACTCAAAGTGAAAGAGGCCAGCGTTCCCATCGGTATACTTTTATTTGGATCATATTCGGGTCGTCACATAAATGGTCAGCTGACCAAATCTCCCGAAAATTGACTGAAAGTGCTGATCCACCTGCAATCAATTGGAACAAGTGGAAGTGCTGTTTGGACGCTCACATCATTAGTATTTATGTTATTCTACTATCTAGTTGCTTAACAAAGCTATCCTAACTACCTATCGAGAGTGGCTGGGTCGTGTTATCCCAAAAACAGTCGGAAGAGGCAGGTTGGTAGGTTCAGAAGTCTGTCGTCTCCGTTTCTTCGATCGGTACTTAACCATGGCGTCGATCCGGTCGACATACCGCATTGATAGTATTGAATCATTCTGACAAATGAAGGTAGAAAGGGGTGCGGAGCTGTGAGTGCCGCATTAATCTCACGGTTAAAACGCTCTATAGGGTTATTTGTGCGACTCACTATACCAGCATCGAGATCGAACACATTCCACACACTAGGCTTGTACGTCTTCAACCACGTGTTCCCAAAATACTGCCACAATCTCCCCCAGAGTACGTCAGAGTAGGAAATACTGTTGTCTTTGCATGCCTCCTTAATATTTTCCTGTATGTAATTAATACCAGGGCCTTCAATCTTGTCGTGCGGAATCACAGTTAGTATATCTAGATAGCCCTTACTCATAGCAATAGTAACTTCGAGGTCAGGCACCCCTAATGCCTTCAGCTTTCTGCGGCAGGCTTGCTTGAAGTGAAAATAGCAGCCTACCATATCAGCTTCAGGAAATTGCACCTGAACAGCCTCTTGCAGACCTGCCTCGAAGTCACAGACCACCATACTCGGCTGGATCTTGTCATCTGCAGCAACATCCACCGCCTCCATCTAATGCCAATATGTGTCTTGAGTCTTAGCGGAGCACAATATGTAAAATACAGGAACAAATAGATCCGTTGCATTGTCAAACACCATGACAACGCATTGATAGAATGGATGGGGAACGCAGCGAAATGTTCCATCCAGAAACAGTGTCGTCTTCTTGTACTTCAAAAGCGTGATTAGGGCAGGGTGTACCCACCCAATCAGTCGCTCTAGTTTAATTCCATTCATGTAGGATCTATAGAACTGAAAAAATGGTTGATCGGTTCCAGGCATCAGAGACAGTGGTGGAACCTCCACAAGTCCATGTAAGTCAGCGCCAAAGTGACCACGTCGAGATCTGTGAACCCGCTGAATAACTTGTTCTCGAGTCAAGCCAAACTGCGCTAATGCCAGCTCCTCGGGGTAAAATTCGCTGCGAATGTGTTTCCATATTCGCTCAGCTGTCAGATCCATGCGCATGATAGCCATCGTGTCAGTAGTTTCTTTCATGCTCTCCATAACGTCTAATCCAGGCGTTATGGAGAGCATGAAAGAAACTACTGTGCAATCATCTTAACGCTCTTCTTACATGTATGTTCATCAGAAAGAGTGTATTCATTTCGCGTAACATCGAAATGTAGTTTCGCTTTGCACTTCGTTCTCCGGTAGGAACTGCATCTGTACGACGGTTTCGAGGCTGAGGTATGGTAACTTGTAAATGCATAGCCTGCAAAATGCAAATCTGTGCGTCGTGTTGGTTGAACAAGTGGGGTCGGTACATGCTGCATCTGCGCCGTGGTTTCTTCCCCCATGTTATTCTCAATCGCGCTTGTGGACGACCACTGGAAGCCGCACCCGGTCACAGAAGAAGACGAGACATTGGTGCTGATGCGTTGGTGAACCATATGGATGTTTCCATTACAGCTGGAGCGATGGTTCCTCGAGTTGCGCTCGCGATCACCCATACGCGGTGACCGCGGGCTACGACTAGGGCTACACCGACGTGGGCTACGGTGGCATCGCCCGTGACCACTGCTGCGGCGACTTGTACAGCAACGACCTAGACTGCGGCTGCGGTTGCGATGGCTCATGCTGTGGCTGTGGTGACTTGTGCTGCAACGACTCGGACTGCGGCCGCGAGAACTGGCACGGTGACCATGACCGCGACTACAGTCTTGGCTGCAGCGGTTACGACTTTGACTCCTGATGCGACTACTTGAACTACGGTTGCGATGACTTGGGCTTCGATGACGACGGCTTGGGCTGCGGCGAGAGCATGGACTACTTCCTGTGAAGTGCGAGCTAGGTGACAGCACCAAGGTAGGCACTGGGGAGGCAGCAGCCCAATGCATGACGTCCTACTTCATCCTGAGCACCTTTTGCTCATCATCCTCGGTGGTCGGGGATGGAGGCTCTTCAGGGTTGCTACACAGGAAGTCAGCCATGAGCACCTTTGCTTCTGGCTGCATCTTTTCTAGCAGTTTGGTCTGGTACTGATGGTCCAACTGATTGACATGCGTAAGTAGCTTATCCTTCCACATAGTGTAGGACTTGCCACTAAATCTTTCTAGACCGCTGCCAGACTTAGCATCAGTGATTATCGTACTTGAAATGTTGCGTGCACTAGGTAGTTGTAAGTAGTTGTGTGTTGGCCGTCAGTTTCATAAGTGAGATGGTCACATGCCATCTCTCTGTCGTATCCCTTTGATGGGAACGAAGAATTTTATTTGGATCATATTCGGGTCGTCACATAAACGAACAACCGTACTTAGTGTGATTGACTTGACCATTTGCGGTGACCGAGTGAGAACTAGTGGCTCTCATTAACATTTTCACAAGACAAAAGGCAAGCCTTTACGAAGCCATGTCCAAGCCTAAAGGGGCAAGGGATGATCTCCAGAACTTGCTAAACCATGTTCTACCAAATTTGTTCTTGTCAACATTACCAGATGTGGTATCGTCGATGACCACAAGGGCTATCGAATGCCCCAGCGACGTTCAATCGCTTGGTCACACAATTGTTTAGACCATTGCGTACGTTCGCTCAGACGTACTTCGACGATATATTCGTCCATAACCGTGCTGAAGAAGGTCAGACGGCTATGGAGGTACATTGGAAGCACCTCCGTTGAGTGCTTGAGGTCATGAGAGCTAACAAGCTCTACGCCAACATTGACAAGTGCGTCTTTGCAGCTGAGGATATAAAAGCCCTCGGCTGCTTTGTCAGCAGGGTCGCCGTACGCGCCGATCCAGGGAAGGTCAAGGCCATAGCGGCTTGGCCGACCCTGAGGTCTCAAAAGGACATCAAGAAGTGGTTGGGCTTGGCCAACTATCTTCATATATACAGTGCGGGGTACGCTGAACTAGCTCAACCCTTGTCGGATCTCGTAAAGAAGGATGACGACTGGGTTTGGGAGCAACAGCACCAGGATGCTTTCGGCAGCATCAAGGCGAGCTTACAACATGCGCCAGTCCTTGCTCTGCCGGACGAAAACAAGTCATTTAGCGTCGTCTGTGACGCTTCTGACTATGCGATCAGCTGTGCGTTGTTGCAGAAGGGTGATGAAGGACGTGAACGTGTGGTGAAGTGGATTTGAAAGATTTGTCTGTGGAATATCTGGGAAAGATCCGATTGGACTTGATTGGATCCGACGTGATGTGATTAGATTAAATGACGAGCTGATGTGGATGGATCCAGTCACAGATCCAGTTGAATGACTAGATTGAAGGAGATAAGTGGCACCCTGGGTGGGACGTGATGGATGGATTGGCATACGATCTATATATACCCAGATCCGGAAGGTTGGGATGACTATATGTGGATATGGATGATGTGGGACTTGCTCGATTATAAAATGGGTGAAATGATGTGCTTATATACTCTATGAGAACCAGTGATCCAAATCTGGATGCATTGATCTGGATCAAAGTCCATATCTGTGGAGTCCAGAGCGGCTTGCATACCAAGTTCCATTCAAGGAATTCAGATCAAGGCCTATGGACCTAGATCTGTAGGCGGATCCGAGGGATCCGGGATCTAGAGACATTATGGCAAAGCTGAATGATGATCGGAGGCTTAACAGCATGGAGTAATCTGGGATATATTACGATTGCGCCTACTACGAAGTATTACAACTAGATCAGACGTGAGAGCCCTAGATCCGGGAGATCCATTGGATCTGGCATGGGACCAGCGTGATCCAGCCTATCAAGACGTGATCTGACTCGGGAGACGTGTGATCTAGATATTATGGGGTATAATTACGATAATGGTGAAAGCAGTAGTCCAGATCACGACGATACGACTAGAGATCCAATATTTATGGTCCAGATCCAGAGTGATCTGCAAGGATGTCGACTGCTTGGATGGTTAGGAACGAGAAAGGACAAGAATCAGGATAGCGTAATCAGTCGATGTGTCGTTAAGGATAGGATACAGGATGGGATAGGTCTTAACATTAAATCAGAACCGAATTTGCATTGTACGACACAAGTGCTCCGCTACGCGTCTGGAATCGGGAACTACATTGGCCCTACGGTATTAATAGCGATTTAGGTGTGTAGATCTAGGGTGGTTGATAATATCTAGATAATATATTGGCTAGATCCAACCTCCTAGTATCTTACCCTAAATGCAGATCCAGGATCTCGGTATTAATTGCTTAGCCGGTAGATCCTCGGTATCTCAACTATCAAGATCGCACTATAGGCAGCACCAAGTAATCAAAGGACCTCAAGGACAGAAACACCAACACTAAAGGGATTACTACAAAGCCAGATCCAGATCTAGGCCGCCGGATCCAAGCTTGATCTAATCGCTTGGACTCCGAATCTACTACTGGTGAGTGGTGTGAAGGCTCCCACGCTACGCTACGGCCCCAACATTACGCCAAGGCATTCAACCAACGCAGATCAACCACTTCAGAAGTCACCAAGAGAGGAAGATACAGCCCAACCGACGGGTAAACAAGGTGAGCAAGTTCAGCAGATCACGAATCATCGGAGGTCCCCCTTCGTTAGTCGTGTCCGGGCATTGGTGGGAAGTCGGATCTAGCAAACTCGCAGATTTTGCTGATCCCGCTACACCTCATACACGCCTTTAATTAACTTATACGTATGGAACTAGTTACCGATGTTTAGATAGTTCGTCGGTTTCGAGAGAGGAAATTTCAACTCAGTTTTCGCGTATTAAAGGTTCTCACGTGTTTCATGATTTTTTTGAACCCAAAAACGAAACGTCTGACCTATGGTTCACCGTTTCAAGCTTGGAGCTAGCATCGTGGATGAATCTCGCCTGTTTAATGGTGAACAAACAAGCATGGTGATCTTCTGAAAAAGCCGCATCGCTCGGAGCGACGTCAAAGCGCGACTTTTAGGTTAATTTATAGCGAAAGGCCACCCACCACACGCTTGGTCGACTCTCTACCAAAATGTTTAAGCAGAAATCCTTGACCCATCGAGCGTGCCATTGAATCTCACTTTCGCATTTACTACCTCCGTCCAGCTTACTCCGTCGCAAAGTCCATCCGTTGTTGTATTACCAACATGAGGTCGTGGTTTGGTCGCGCTCATAGTGGCCCCGAGCATGACCTAAAACGTCGCCGACTACTCCACCCAATATTGCCTACAGACTATGGGTTCACCATCAAATGGTATACTTTCGGCTCTCCAGAATTCACCAAGGCCCAATCACAACACGGGTACCACATCGGTGAGCCAATCCGTACAGCAACCGCCATCATCTCCGCTAAGGCCTCGTGAGGCAATCGCACCTGCTGCACCTGATCTACAAGTATCACCGGAGCGTGCCTCTATGCAGGGTGATACGTCGCGAGACCTTAGCTGGCCAGTGGCTTCTGAGGCTGGGCCAGCTAGGGCAGCCTTAAACAGCAGAACAGGTCTAGTTGGATTGCTAGTTCTGACGATGCCGTGGCTTGTGGCCACACCAAGCATCAACCGGACAAGACTTCGCACGCTCTCAGCTTGCAAAAGTTATTGAATTAACACGTCGAATTCTATGATATTATTGCTATAGAGACGCCAAGGTGCGAAAGTCGCTGAAACTACCAGCTTCATTGCGGTTGCGCTCAGCTATGGATTATAACGAGCTGCTGTGAAAGCAGGTTGCTATATGAGACGACTGAGAAGAACATGCGGATTATCAGAGAGGTGCACCTTGCGTTGCTTAGCTTATTGGAAGTTCTTCTAACCGGTAGGGTCAGCGTACTGTTAGTTGTGTTGTACGTGATCAAGGGAGCATGGTATTAAAACAAGCATCTAGACAGAATAACAAGCTCTAATCAGCCATAGAGATGCCCACCATCATTTTGTTACTTCTGATTGCGCACTGGTTATCCAGGCTTGATGATCTGAGAGCCACTCATGAAACATTGCAACGTCGAGGAAAAGAGTTGAGTGTCCGAGCACTTAATAATTAAACGGAAGTCGTTTTGCCAACAATCGCCAAACGCCAGCGTCACACCATACAACTATGTAGGCCACTTGTGCTGCAACCTGAACTATGCGGATGCATTTATGCCGAGGAGTGACACAGACCATCACGTGTGCAGATCTTCGTAGGTATTTGAAGCTCGACAAGCTTTACCTGTTTTTCTGCAAGAAATGGTACGATAGACTGCGAGCTTTAGTTTCACAGCTATATAATTCATATATATACTAACATGTCTCTGTAGGATGCTACTGATTTTGTCGTTACTGCGTTATCGCCAACAGGAAAAATAGTGAATAGAAATTGTTTCAGTGCTGTTACATGGTATCGTGATATCCCCTGCGACATCCATCCTCGTTGCAACCGGTCATATCAAATTGAGCAAGTGCAGCACAAGAATCGCCACACCATACGAAGACACATTCCTGGATAAAATCCGTCTGAAAAGTTTTTGATGTAGGGTAATTGTGCTATATCAGAGAGGTTGAACAGCTAAATCAAACGCTCCAGCGACGACGTTAGTTTTGGGTTAAGGGAAGCTTTCACGTATCGCAATCGCTTCCCTTCTTCTCGTCGTAATGAGGCAACCCTCGCATGAGTTCGCAACTGTACCACGCGGACATACGAGCCTCTACCAGATTCAGTCTGTTTAAGACGACGTTTTCTAGAGATTGGTAGCTGCGGTCGCCTGACATTGGAGGTTGTGAACTGTTTCTAGCCGAGTAGTATCACGCTCCTAGTGTCATTGGTAGTTGAGGAAATTCGAGAGGATGCATGTATTCTGATGAAATTTCATTGTTCTCGCGCATGTCAGATTTTACTGCTTGCGATGCTCTTAGTGTCAGATCTGTCATTCCCGAGTTATTTCGTGGTTCGTTTCCGCCTCCATCGCCGCTTGTGCCTCCTTATCGACATACTGGGGTGGTGGTGATACTACCGTAACAACATGAGTTGTGTGCCATGGTACATTATGCTTGGTTAAGCCGAGCGCGATTGTCGTCAAGTGTTCGTGGACTTCGTTTTTTGTTTGTTGAATGGCGCGCTCAATTTTGTTTTCAAATATCGCGTGTTTTGCTTGTAAATCTGTCGTTTGTGTTACTGTTTCCTCAATCTGCTCGCTCATAGATGCCAGCGCGTCGTGTGTCTTAGCTTCCATTTCACTAAGGCGGATTCCTTGTGTTTCTATCAACTTTTGCTGAAGTCGTTCTTCTATTGATTTGGTAGCCCGCTCCAAATCCGATTTCGCCGATGTCTCAGTGCGCTGCGATATTTCAAGAGAGGGCTCAAGCCAACGTCTTTGAACCTCACGAAGTTCAATTCTGCTTGTTGCTGGGTATGTTCATTACGCTGATCAGTTTGGATTGAATCCTGTTTTCAAAACCGCGAGCGTTTGTTTCAATTCGTTTCTGTGTAGCTTGAAGCTGCATTCGCAGTTGGTGAGCGATCTCTTCTATTTACTTAGGTGCTTCGGAGTGCATACACCGTGTAGCGTCATCAGGTTCTTGTTGCAATCTTGCTTCGATGTCAGAGACTTGCTGGTTAGCGTATGCACGCGCCTCGTTCACAGAGTTTTCGATCTGGCGGCCAACGTCGGCAGCATGTGCTGTAATGCACTCTTGAGTTGTTTTCTCGGAATGCGTGAGTCTAATATCCAATTCTGTCATTATAGACGGATTTCCCATGGCTGCTCACGAACTGCCGCCTCAGCTTGAACGTTTAACTTTTGGATCAATTCTCTTATCTGGGACTCACAGGTTGCCGACAGTTGGTTGTGCCGCGCAAGGGATGCATTTTCTGCCTTGTTACGCATCTTTAAGCAAACACTGCATATGTAGCGCTGCTTCCGTAGCATTTAAGCGTATTTCCTCTTGGGATCGATGTAGCTGCGCTTGGAGATGCTGTTGATGCTGCTGAAGCGTTTTCTCGGAGGCTTCGGTGACTTCAGCTAGTTGTTGGTCATTATGAGCTACCAGCTCGTACATTCGACCTTCGATACGTCTCTCTTGTTCGATGACACGGTTTTGTGTCGCCAAAAGTTCATTATGGTATCTATTCTCAGAATCTGTATCCCCTTCTAAACACATTACTTCTTCTTGCACAACAACTTGTCGTCTACAGTGGTCCGTGCTGACTTCTTCCATTCTGAATTGGCGACGACGCTGAATTCCGCGCGGAGGCTGGCTTAAGTTTTCAGAGCTGTGCGTTGATCCAATCTCGTCTACCTCCATTATCTCTCGTTCCTGTTCGGGACCTTGGACAGAGCGTGCTTCTTCCAAGCAGCAGCGCGGGTAAGCATGGTTTATCGTAGCTACTTCTCTCTGGTTGTGCAACTTCTTCCCTAAAGCCGCAAGTATTTTGCTTGTAACTGCCATTAAAATCGTACCAATAATCGCTAGAGAAATCGAACCAATTGCCGTTACTAGAACTTGAAGTCTGCCTAAAGTTGCGGTTCTGTATATTTATACAAGGGTGGGTTTGAACCGTTCCTGATTCTCACAGGTTCTGAGTATTTATCAGAACCAAGGTTCCAGTTCGGTTCATTTAGACGTGGGTAGGTAAACCGGGTACTCGCACTTATTCGAGACTATATAAACACCAAATGTTTCCCTCTTAACATGCTGGAAGTGAAACATGTTATCGAGTAAAAAACAGGTAAAAATAGGTGCTGGGGGTTAAATAGTGGTTAGGTATAGGAAAAGTGTTGCAGACGACGACACTTTTGATTGAGTCTGTCTTTTAGCCTCATCTGGTCAGCTATTGGTCAGGTGTAACCAAGGGCATTACGAAAAATCTAGTGAAATCTATGCCAAAGAGTTGAATCGGGGAAGTGTTGAAACCGAGTACTATCCAACAATGAAATGTTGACCCCATGTTCTAATCTCCAATATCAATTGAAGTGAGCAGAAAAAAGCTACGCTTGGTTCAAGTGTTGCTCCATATTTGCATTGGTGATTGTTTGGGTGAATGATAAGTGAACACATGATTGTTTTTGTTATTAGCGAGTGAATGGTTAGTGAGTGAGTGAGTGAGTGAGTGAAGGTTGAGTGAGCGAATGGTGAACGAGTGAGTAAAGGGTGAGTGAGTATTTGCGAATGATATAGGCTGTACTTCCGGCGTATCTAACGTGAATGTAGGTGACGATGCCTTCAAACAAGTCGACGAGTACAATTTTCAATGTCCGCATACAGAAGGAGGTTACCAAGACAATACCAAGCTACATGGGACGGCTTTTTATTCTAATGACAAGTACTGACAGAGCGTTTGACAAGACGAGTCTGAAAAACTCCGAAAGCTCTCTGAATATTCGAATATATTTACTCTTCATGATATTTCTCGCAATAACAGGATTCTTTATTGTCATTTGAACTAATTCGAAGTAGTACTGAACACAAACCGAACACCACTTGATTCACATCAATCTGACATCATAAACGTAACATACTATCGCTTTGATATATCAATATATAGATTCGTATTTATTTGATGCTGTCGCTCTCAAAAATCCAGTGATTCTCTGGTACGAGGCTTTCTCTCATCGACTAAACTACCTGTAGGCGTTCTATACAACCTTTTAGAAGTCTTTTACAAAGAAAAGTTACTCACGGCGGGACTTGAACCCGCAATCTCTGCCTTAGGAGGGCAGCGCCGTATCCATTGGGCCACGCGAGCGCTGTTACGATTCAATTATTATCAAATATATTTCTTCAAGTTTATATGACAATGCAACTGTACCTCAACGATGTTCACGTCTATGCAAACTCCATCCGTAACTTCTTAAGTTAAAAACTTTTTATGTACTGCCTCGATTATTTGCCCAGTATAAGTATATGGCCCAGCCATTGTTGCTCAGTCAAGTCATACTCACTGGCTCGACTGCGGAGTCTTTGTGGATGCCAGCGTGGCACTGATCACGTCGAGTTTCAAGACTGGAGCTAGCTAACTTGCAGTCGCCCTTGTATTTACTTTTACGGTGTTTCAGAACACACAAATCCGTCATATGTCGAATCAACTCACGCAACCACAACAATCCAGGCGTTTGTCGTCTGTGCTAAAGGTTAATAAGGAAGAGTGCGCAGGGCGAGCTGATTAAGAAGGCTTCTTGGCGAGGTTGCAAAACCAAAAGTAAGTTGGATTGAATAAGTTTAAAGTCCTGTCTGCTGCTTACTCTGCCTACAACCTTCTGCTCCACGAGCAGCCTCCTATCCCAAAACAGATCTTCAGCTGTTGAAGAAAAGTTGTGGCTGTGAGACTCGAACCCACAGCATAGACTTTGCTAGCGTCGCAACTAAACCGACTCGCTACCATGTGTCAGTCTTATCCCAAATCTACCTAATCCATTTTACCATCCCAGCCGCATGATGGGAAGACGCAATCTGCGGCAGGTGGATTACGCGAACATCCTTGCGGGTACGCACGCGTCATCACATCCGCCAACACTCTCCCTTGATGCGCAGCGTATCCTTGTTAGTTCTTCATGCATAACCCATTGACGAACTTATTGTGTTTGTCGCGCGCCAATGCCTTAGTGAACCCATCAGCAATCATCTCGTCCGTCGGCTTGTACTCGAGTTCAACTGTCTTGCTCTCGACTTTCTCGCGCAAGAAATGAAACTTGATATCAATGTGCTTCGTCCTTGTGTGGTACGCAGGGTTCTTTGCCAGTGCGATGCATCCTTGGTTATCTTGGTAGATTGTCGTAGCGCCCTTGTTCTCGTAGCCGAGGTCTTTTAGTAGTTGCCGCAGCCACACTGCTTCTTGGATCGCATTGTAGATAGCCATGTACTCGGCTTCGGTGCTTGATGTCGCTACAGTTGGCTGCCGCTTTGACTTCCACGAGATTGCGCTGCCATTCAAAAAGAACACATAGCCGGTTGTTGAACGTCGCGTGTCCAAATCACCAGCCCAATTTGCGTCAGCATAGCCAACAAGCTCTCCCTTGATTCCACCATTGAATACGAGGCCGACATCCTGAGTGGTCTTGAGGTATTTGAGAATTCGCTTCGCAGCCACCCAGTGAGACTTGTTGTACCGCTCGCAGAACTTTGCAACTTCTCCGACCGCGTACGCAATATTGGGGCGAGTACTTGTCGCCAAGTACATGAGTGCGCCCACCAACTCGCGACATGGGTACTTCGCCACGAAATACTCGTCTTCCGACGGCTTCATCAGCTTCGCACTGGAGTCTGCAGGGGTATAGACATCCTTGCACTTGTCGACACCGAACTTTTCCGCTAGTCGTTTGATGTACGCTCGCTGGTTCATGACAATCATCTTCTCGCGCTTGCGGTGAATTTCGATACCTAAACAGTATTTCAAATCACCCAACTCCTTGATGCTGAATTCGCTCCTTAGCGCCTCTTTGATCTCGGCAATATCATCCTTGGTCCTACTAAAAATCATGAGATCATCAACGTAGACAATGACGATGCTGTACTTGGATCCAGATCGTCGAATGTAAATGCATGGGTCAGCATCAGAGCGACTAAAACCTTGAGTCATAAGGTGCTTGTTGAGCTTGTTGTTCCATTGACGAGCCGCTTGTTTCGTACCGTAGAGTGCTTGTCCCAGCAAGCACTTCTTATTCGGTTGGCTTGGTCCACAAAACCGTCTGGCTGATCCATGTAAAGTTCCTCCTCGACATCACCGTAGAGAAACGCCGTGTCAACATCCACATTTTCAGCTTCCATGTCTTCCTCTGCAGCAATTGCAGCCACAGCGTTGATTGACTCTTTGCGCGCGACCGGAGCAAACGTTTCCGTGTAATCAATCCCTGGTCGTTGTGTGAACCCCTTGGCGACCAACCGGGCCTTGAACTTCACTATACTGCCGTTTGGGTCACGTTTAATGCGAAAAACCCATTTGCATCCGATTGCCTTTTTGTCGGACGGCATGTCAACGATAGTCCAAGTCTGGTGGTCCTCCAACGACTTCATCTCACTCTCCATCGCGCGAAGCCACTCGCCATTGTATTTGCTCTTCATGACTTCGTCGTAGGTAACCGCCCGTTCGCCATCATCGTCTTCAGTGTGCAAACAATAAAGTGAGTCGTGGTCGGCTTCGAGTCGTCAAGGTTGAACTGCCCACGCCGCAAGTTTGGGAACTCCTGCTCATAGCGGACTACACCTCTTCGTTTGCGCACAGGTCGTACCATCCACTCTTCTTCGCCATCTCTTCCGGGAGTGCTGGATCCACGCGTCGGTACGGAATGGTTTGGCCCATCGTGCTCTTCACATGCTGGCTCCTGGCGTGGTCGAGTCGGTGGGGTGCGAAATCCTTCTTCAGCACCACCTTCGTTGTTGATATCCTCGGCATCGTCATCATTAGTGATATCGAATACGCCCTCCATAGCATCTCTCGGAACCTTCACTAAAGGTGCCTCGGCAAACGTCACACTTCTCGAAATGACGATTGATCCGTCACTGACTTCCAGAAGTCGATACGCTTTGCGCTGCTTTGCGTAACCGAGAAAAACACATTTTACCCCTGTGTCATCGAGCTTCTTGCGTTTCTGCTTGGGAACGTGAGCGTAGCACTCAGTTCCAAAAACTCTCATGTGATCTAGACGCGGTGCTCGCTTGAAGACCAACTCAAATGGACTAGAGTGCTGGTTAGATGTATTTGGTAGCACATTTCGAATGTCAGCCGCCGTCATCATGGCCTCGCACCAATATGACTTGTCCAACCCACTCTCCTTCAACATACAGCGAGTCATCTCAACAAGCGTCCGGTTCGTACGCTCGGCTATCCCATTCTGCTCCGGGTTGTGCGGCACTGTAAATTCGTGCTTGATTAACTTATCGTCGCAGAGCGTTTTCATGGATTTATTCCAGTATTCGCCGCCGTTGTCACTGCGTAGAACCTTGATCTTTAGTCGAGCTGTCGTTCTGATCTCTTTCAGAAAGTTCTGGAACGCCGCACACACCTCATTTTTGTTACGCATTGGGTAGATCGTGAGGTAACGACTTTTCATCAAGATGAAGGTCGCGATGTACTTGTGTCCCGACTTGGAGATGGGTGTGATGGGACCCAGCACATCTGAACACACTGCAGTGTCCTTGCGTGCGCTCTCCCTCGCTTCCAACTCCTCCTTTGTTGAACTGAAAGGCTTACGAGATTGTTTGGCAGTCGCACAGACTTCACACACGTTACCGCTTTCGATTGGGGCTCCTGCGAGTTTCCCGTCTGCAATCATGGTGTTCAGTGTACTGAATGAAACGTGTCCCAGTCGCCGATGCCAGAGCTCGGTGTCGCCTCCAGCTGCATAACACTCTTCGCTCAATTCCGTGTTCAGATACATCAGCTTTCCTTGCTTTCGCCCAGTAGCCACCACATGATCACCACGTTTCACGACACACTTCTCGCTGTCCATAGTCACCGTCATTCCGCGTGCGGTCACAGCAGTCAGCGAGAACAGGTTCTTGTTCAGATCTTGAACATGGAGCACATTCTCCAGCTTTGCGTTGATCCATGAGCGATCAGTTCGCACTTGCAGAATTACCGTACCAAAACCAATAACTTTTAACTCCGCGCTGCTCTTGGCACTCAAAACGCTTCGACCGTTCTGTACCGCCGTATACTCGCTGAACGACTTCCGCGACTTGCACATATGTGCTGAAGCTCCACTGTCCATAACCCAATCTTCGCTTGCAAGTAGCTCAGCCGCGTTAAAGGCGACATTAGAATGGTCTTGAACTGGTCCGCGTGAGTTCGAGTCCGACGGGCACTCCCTCGCAAAGTGACCCTTTTGCCCGCAGTTGTAGCAGGCACCACTCGTCCCCTTCTTTCGTCCACCGCGCTGGTTTTTCTTCTTGTTTTGCTGCTTCCCAGTACTCTTACTGGCAATCAGCGCGGTCGCCACCTCGATGTGTGTCGAATCCTTCTGACGCACTTCTTCTGCAATCAGCTTGCTCACGAGGTCCGCCAAGCTGAAAGTTGTCATTGACATGCGAAACGCTTGCACCAAGCTTTCGTAGCTTGCAGGTAGACTCCGCAGCATCGTCGCGCAGACGTCTTCCTCACTTGGCCCGCAGTTCGCGTTTCTCATCTTCAGCACCAGTGTCTCCAACTCCATCACGTGATCCTTGATGGAGGACGCGGTGTACTTGAACGACGCGAACTTCTCCTTGAGCCACAGCCGATTCGCCATGTCTTGTGTGCGGTGGAAGTTCTCCAGCCTTGCCCACGCTTCTCTTGCAGTCGCCGCATCAATCACGTGCATCAGCTGCGAGTCCTTCAGGTTCAGCACGATCGCCGCGTGCGCTTGCTGCTCCTTGATCGCAGTCATGTTGCCTTCGCCGGAGACCGCTCCCCACAACCCCTTAGACGTCAGATACATCTTCATCTTATAGCTCCATAGCGCGTAGTTGGACCCGTCGAAAGCCTCAACCTTGAACTTGGAGTTGTCGTTGTTTGAGCTCATAACCTAAAGGTTAATAAGGAAGAGTGCGCAGGGCGAGCTGATTAAGAAGGCTTCTTGGCGAGGTTGCAAAACCAAAAGTAAGTTGGATTGAATAAGTTTAAAGTCCTGTCTGCTGCTTACTCTGCCTACAACCTTCTGCTCCACGAGCAGCCTCCTATCCCAAAACAGATCTTCAGCTGTTGAAGAAAAGTTGTGGCTGTGAGACTCGAACCCACAGCATAGACTTTGCTAGCGTCGCAACTAAACCGACTCGCTACCATGTGTCAGTCTTATCCCAAATCTACCTAATCCATTTTACCATCCCAGCCGCATGATGGGAAGACGCAATCTGCGGCAGGTGGATTACGCGAACATCCTTGCGGGTACGCACGCGTCATCACATCCGCCAACATGTGCTGGGTTGCCTCCAAGCATTTTAACCCTTCTAGGACAGTAGGTGTCTGGCCTCCGCCGAGCGCCGGTCAGTCAAGCAAGCCAATAATGTGTTTCCGTGCTCTCCACCAAAGGAAGGACGATGGCGCATTAGCGCTTTTACGGGTCGCCGAGTCAAAGGCTACTTGGCTGAAAGAGTAACGGTACCCGAGCTATACGGTATACCGACCCACCGAGCTTGGCAGGTTTTGTTCTTCGCGCTTGGCGGGACACGCCTTCCTCGGAAAGCCTAATCTCTTGGAGCTGTCAGTCAGTACTCTGCAAGCTTATCCCTCCAGCGTTCAGACGGCAGACGTAATCCCGTCCGTGCAGGGACTTCCGGAAAAGTTTACACATGTCTTGAATCTAGTAAATTCTGTCCTATTTAGTTTCAGGACTATATTATAATATCCTTCGGAAAAAGAGGGCAGAAATCAAACATAAATATCAACTCAGAGGTACAGACACCATCACTATGGTTTATGATTTTAAAATTGGTTATAAGTATTGAGTCGGCAGTAGGCGTCTAAGGCCCATTCTCAACCTGTGTGGACACATGTGTTTGTGGCCACTTTGTGATTTAATTGGCTAGGCGACGATAACAAAAAAATGCACTCAGCAAAGTTAAAACGCATGTGTTTTCCATTTTGACTAATCAGCGTGTACCGATATCCTGGTGGCGTATCGCTGCGGTTCCCCAGATTCGTGTCGATATGGCATGGGTCTCACTCCAAGCTCACCGTACTATCCGACGATATAACCCATCATCTCGACAAAGTCGTCAATGGAAGACTGAAGATGAGCTCTGTGGCCTTCTTATATGCTTGATCGTCATCAAGAAACTGCGAGCGTCAAAGCAAAAAGATCCAGTCATTCGAGAACGAATTTCATGGAGAGTCCACGCTACAACACTTTTGAAAGAATCACCTTTCAAAAAGTAATACAGAATAAACTTTTCAACTTTCGACTAATTACTACGTGTCCTGGGGCCCTATTTGATAGTAGATTATTACCAGTCGCTGCACCGCTCTCGCGGGTTCCTTCGCTAACACGTGTCGGTATGTTGTAGTGTGTGCTCATGGTTAGCAGGCGGTAGCTGCCATCATATACGTGTTATTACAGGCGTCAGCACTGCATCATTTTACCGTGTTCTTTGCGGTGTCACGTTTGCAATTAATGATTGTGAAAAACTGGCGCCAAGGTTTCCGAAAGGCCAAACCGAGTTGGAGCAACTTGTGGGTGATTTTCCGTCTCGCTGAAATCACGGGGTGATAAAACATTGCATCGGAGTGATAGACATCTGTCTTTGCCCGATACGGGTGCCTCTCAAGGATGAATGTGGTCGCGTAATTTCATTTTTTCTGGCCATTATCAGCATTGCGAGTTATAAGTGCAAGCTTGCGCTGATGCTCTTTCTAGATTTACAGCTTTCTCGATTAGCTCACCAGGTCGAATGAACGATTCATACTCTTTTCAACGCCGGAAACTGAGCAAAGTGCTTAAGATAAAGATGGTAAGTACCTGTCATCGGCAACAATGCGGATGTTCAGAGTAAACGTGTGATGGCTCCGTATAATAAAGCGCAATTGGTGGACCGCCTAGATCGTGATAGCTACAACTTCCAGATCAGTAAGCTACGAATTCGCATTGAAATGGTCTTTGGAGTGCTAGTGAATAAGTGGAAAATTTTAAAGCAAAATGTACGACTTTACCATTGCCGAATAGTTATCTCATCCTGTGTAAGATTACACGCTTTTTGCATCAACAAACGGTGCACTTCATCACATTCGACTCCAGATCGAGTTTTGGCCTCTATTGTCAGGGAAATACGTGCATGGAACGACCAGGACACATTGGACTACGATAGGTCAGAAGTTGAACAAGAAGATGGAAGTCACGTCGATTTACTGAATAAAAAGTTCGCTCTGATCTTGTCGCTCTATTTGCAAGTCAAAATTTGCATCGTCCACAGAGAAACGTCGTACGAAATGGAGTTAATACTACACGCGCTAATGAACTCATTTCTTTAGATAACGTAGTGTCCTAGCCTCTTCAATACTCATAATATTAACTATTGCTGCCACGAACCACTCAATGCGATGCGGATGGTTTGGCTCCTGCACTCTTGCTTTCCCGGAAATCGACATCACTAGTAACTTCCTTGACTGATCTGGATATGACATCTATCGCCACAGACACGCTTTGTGAGGCATTGGGGACTTGTTGCGCGAATTTGCGTACACTTCGTCTCAGCCACTCTCGAGACTTTTCACCTACAAGCTTTACTGCTGTACATCGAATTTGCTCGAAGCTGAAAGTGCTGGAACTGGAGAGCTGTGAGCAAATTCGCGACGAAATTTTACTTCTTATTGTTTATGCAGCTTGAGCAGAATGATTTTTATATACATGTTAGACGAAAATAAATTTTGTTCCAGCTTTTTTAGTGTGTAAATTTCGAATCCTCGCAAGACTATCTTCTTCTCACCTTGACGAGTTTACTGTGTTTCCCCAAGAGAACGAACAGTATCCACGCTTCGTTGTCTCTCCTCAAGAAAAAATCCAAGTCCGCTTGTAGTCGCTGTTTGATTGGACTCTCGGTGGAGATCATTTCACATTCAATGGGGCTAATGCGGTTCCGAATGTCGTCAAGCATTTTGTGATGTTCAGAGTGCACTCGTACTGATATATCTTGCTCCTGCTTTCTTCCAAGAGCCACCTCTGCCTCTCGTGCTGCTGCAATCCTGGAGATAAGTGTAATGGGTGCATCCATAGCTTCGCCCTCCGACTTTTGTCTCTCGTTCAATGGGGACTTGCCATTTAGAGAATGCATAGCTCGCTATTTATTGCCACTTCGCTTACTAGGTGTGGCAGCACGACGCTCGCGTGTCGGTGTTGTGGTAGTAGCGGCGGAGAGCAAATCGAACTCATCTTCTTCGTACATGCCACCACGGACATAGTTAAGAACTTCGGGTCGTATTTACCAGGAAAGGCAGAACGTAAGTCGTTATAAAGAAAAATAACACGACCAAGCACTGTCAAAATAATTATAAAATGCCATATAAAAAACAAACCTTGGTCCAATACCAATGATAGGCCACGTCAGCTTTGTCATGAGTGAACTTCTTGAATTCCCGATCATGTGTTCCAGACAGACGAAAGTTCGCGTCGGAAATACTGAAGAAGGACGTCAGCTACCTCCAAAATAATTCCAGCTTAGCAGCATGGTGAGGTACGACTGCACCGGGGTCAATTCCAGTAAACTCAATATCGTCAGCTACTAACCCTCTGTATTCCTCATCATTCTGTCTGTAGGCTGCTTCAATATCGAGCCAGAATTTTGTTTTCTCAGAAGCCTGAACGTCGTCTAAGTCAGTTCGATCAAGGGTTTCCCTGGATTACAACATTCGACCAATCAGATACACTAATGTCACAATAACAAGAAATACGCGTACCAGTCACTTCAATTAGCCTTGTGACCATATCCTTTGACATCACAACATTCGCTAGCCGGAACAAGCAGTTTTTGGTCCGTTGAGTGTTTCCTGCGGTCAATGCTGTCGCAACCGAAAGACCTGCTCCCCTATTATGAATGAGATGGTCATAGTGACGAATAAAGGTTAATGAGGTAGAGTGCGCAGGGCGAGCTGATGGAGAAGGCATCTTGGCGAGGTTGCAAAACCAAAAGTAAGTTGGATTACATAATTTAAAGTCCTGCCTGCTGCTTACTTTGCCTGCACTACCTTCTGCTCCACGAGCAGCAGCCTCCTCTCCCAAAACAGATCTTCAGCTGTTGAAGAAAAGTTGTGACCGTGACACTCAAACCCAAACATATACATTGCAACAGTCCCTACTAAACCGACTCACCACCATGTGACAATCTTATCCCTGATCTACCCAATCCATCTTAGCATCCTAGTCGCATGATGTGAAGACACAATCTGGCGGATTTCGCGAACATCCTTGCGCACACGCATGCGTAATCACATACACCAACAACGAAGGCATTTAATTCGATCACCCTTGCTCGTCCGAGTGTTGACCTTGATTTCCCTCAACGAACACTCTTTTCTAATGATGTCTCGTGACTTCTTTTCGTACGGCTCCCAGGCGAAAAAAATGACCCTCAGTGCTGGTGCCACTACAAGTGTCAGGGATATACTCAACCCTTCTAATATCACTAAAGGATTGTTGGTCCGATTGTGTGGCATCATGGACTTGAGAAATTTGACAGGAAAGTACCGCAACGCTGTCCGTCATAGAAGCAGGGAGAATAACTTGGTGACTGGGCGTGCTAATAGAAGCTCCCATGTTAGGTGGATACGGGTGCCACCCGTGCAAGCTGAGGTGTGATCTTGCGGGCCACCGACACCACACTCCGACTCCATTAACACACGGGGAATGATGTTGTGTGGAAGTGTGCAGTCATGTCTTTTGGTTAGATTGGTTAACACTTAGCCAATTAAATTTGATATATTTTATTCTCAACCGAACGCACGGGTAGGACGCATGCAACGCATGCGTAAACCCCCCCATCGGTTCCCTGCGGTGTAGTTGCATCTAAGGAGTGGCATTCTACAGCACGGACTAGAAGTGATTGACTGTGTGGATTTGGCAGGAAGCGTACCATTACAGTGCGCGCCAAATCAATGATATCTGGGATTTGGTGGCACATTGCTTTTGATATCTCGGGTCATACGCACCATTGTCTAGATGCTTCTCTCTTTTAGCAGTAGGGAGACACTACTTCTGCTAACAACTCGAATTTTTGAGCCGTTGTAAGGGTTTGTATGCAAAGTGTCAATTTCGGCATCACGAACAAAATTTAGTACTGTCCCTATATCTGGTAAAACATACACGTTTATGAGTTCCCATACAAACTTCTATGTTAAAAGTCATACAAACTTATAAATTATGAGTTAGTACTTAGTGAAAGCACCATTGGCCTTGATAACCGTGAGGCAACGGCGAGCCATGGGGTTGATGAGCTAGAGCAGGTAGTCTTCTTCAGTGGAGGCCCACATATCCATAGTGCTCATCCCCAACTGAACAATAGTATCATACAGACGGCCATTGCTGACCAGAGGTTCTCGATGAGTTTACCATCAAACGACCGGGTAGACCACGCCATTGGGTTGGCACATTCATTTCCTGCATGAAATGCGTTGTTTCATGATAAACATGAATGGGTGCGATATCTTGCTGGAAATAAAGTCAACACCATTGTTAGCACGAGCAAACGGCAACAAGCACTCTGAAAGAGTATAAATATAGTCAGTCACCTGAGTTTACTGGCTACATAAAACAGCATGCTTGCTCTTACTCGTAGCGCTAAACATGCCCCAAACGATGACGCCTCCTCCTTCGATCTGACGGCGGGTGTACGACTGAGACGGCTGCCGCTCATAGTACTTGAAACCATCAGATTAAATTTCTTTAATCTGAAAAGATAGTAAATTTCCCGAATTCCTACACATATTAGAGGAGTCATACATTTCAAATGAGTAAAGTACCATAAGCAAGGGAAGAACGAAATTATGAGTTGTCAAGAAGAGCCAAAACAAATGGGACTCTCAATCTTGTGTGGTGAAGTGGATGCGAAAGATTTGGCATTGGAATATCCAGGAAAGATCCGATTTGGACGTGATCGGACCTGACGTGATGTGATTGGAGTAGATGACGAGCTGATGTGGGTGGATTTGGTTATGGATCCAGTTGATGGATAAGATTGATGGAGATTAGTGACACGTTGGGTGGGACGTGATAGATGTATTGGCATACGATCTATGCATGTATCTAGATCCGAAGAGCTGGGAAGATCTCGTACGGATATGGATGATGTGGGACTTGCATGATTGTAATATGGGTGCAACAGTATGTCTATATACACTGTGGGAATCGGAGATCTAAGCCTAGATGTCCAGGTCTAGGCTATAATCTACATCCGTGAAGACCAGATTGGTTCGCATATGCGGGTCCATGCAGGGAACTTGGATCAAGGCTCCTGGACCTAGATCCATAAGCGGATCCGAGGGATCCGGGATCTAGAGATATTATGGCAAGGCTGGGCGATGATTGGGGAATCAACGGCATGGAATAAGCTCGGATATAGTATGATCACGATTATCACGAAGTATTACCACTGGATCATGCATGGAAACCCTAGATCAAGGAGATCAAGGAGATCTAGCAGATCTGGGATTGGATCAGCATGATCTAGCCTTATTAAGGCATGATCTGACTCGGGAGACGTGTGATCTGGATATTACGGGAGGTGATTACGATATTGGAGAAAGGAGAAGGCCAGATCACAACATTGCGACTAGTGATCTAATGTTTATGGTTCAGATCCAGGGTGATCTGCAAAGATGTCGACTGCTATGATGGTGAGGACAAGAAAGGACAAGAATCAGGATAGCGTAATCAGTCGATGTGTCGTTAAGGATAGGATCCAGGATGGGATAGGTCTTAACATTAAATCAGAACCGAATTTGCATTGTACGACACAAGTGCTTCGCTACGCGCCTGGAAACGGGAACTACATTGGCCCTACGGTATTAATAGCGATTTAGGTGTATAGATCTAGGGTGGTTGATAATATCTAGATAATATATTGGCTAGATCCAACCTCCTAGTATCTTACCCTAAGTGCAGATCCAAGATCCCGGCATTAATTGCTTAGCCGGTAGATCTTCGGTTTCTCAAGTATCAAGATCGCGCTATAGGAAGCGCCAAGCAATCAAAGGACCCCGCGTAAAGGAAAATCAACACTAAAGGAATTACTACAAGGCCGGATCCAGATCTAGGCCGCCGGATCCAAGCTTGATCTAATCGCTTGGACTCCGGATCTACTACTGGCGGGTGGTGTGAAGACTTCCACGCCACTCTACGACCCCAACGTCACGCCAAGACGTTCAACCAACACTGATCGAGCAACTTAGCAGTCACCAAGAGAGGAAGATCCAGCCCAACCGACGGGTACACAAGGTGAGCAAGTTCAGCAGATCACGGATCATCGGAGGACCCCCTTCGTTAGTCGGTGTCCGGGCATTGGTGGGAAGTTGGATCTAGCGATCTCGCAGATTTTGATGATCCCGCTACACCACACTTGCTTACTTAAGGTTCGCTCTTAGCTGGGTGCTCGAGGATCAATTCTGACCCCTATGCTTTCGTGCTAAACCGTGTGGTCAAACTAGACTGCGCAGTGAATTACTACATTGTATATTGTAGCATCTAGAGCATATTCGATTATGCGGAGCATTGGATTCATTAGAACGCTTACTGAGTTGGTCTGCATTAACCTAAATATCGGATGATTTGCCGGGTCCACGATGTGGTCCCGGTGGAAGATTCGTTAATTTGCTACGTACTACAAGATCAGGAAAAATTGGCCGTTTATAGGAGAGACGTTTTCACGAGAAAAAAGCAAACCCGTGAAAGAGCATAACTTCAGGAATTGTGGCTGTTCATTCAACTATTTACACAATCCAACACGGTCTTTCATACAAGATCAAGTCAACACACTAGCGGTGCCTAGCTACTACTGTACGACGATGTCTTTCGCCTTAGCGTGGCGCTAACTAATTACTATGTTTCATTCATCATGTTTCATTTAATCCCCTGCGTGAGAAAAAGGGAGAATGGTATCGTCAGGTCTAGCACAAGGTCGTCCACGTAGGGCTGAATATCATAGGATTAAAAACGTCTTGCACAGGGGAAATACCGTACTGAGAAGCATAGTCGCCAGTCAACAGAAGTGACTAACGAGGGCTATGTCAAAGAAGACACTTAACGCAACTTAGCCAGACATTATTAACCATTCTCCCCCGCGACGTTGGCCCTGCCAACATAACGAGAGTATTTTTTTCGCTGTTCGCAGTATCTATAATATGTTGGCAGGGCCAATATATTGGAATTTTGCCTTGGTTTTAGTATCGATTTATTTGTTATACTGAGCTCACGTGAGAAACAAACCAGTGGCACACAAATGTAGGGGCCTGTCGTGATGTGGACAGGGCGTTAAAATGCATGGGACGGGGGAATGATATAGGTTGGGATGTGCAAACCAGTGATTGGGACAACCTCCATCCAGGTCATTTCAGAACTTCTTTGCTGGACAATAAATCAAATGATGATGTTGTCCGGGAAGGAGCCCAGGCGACATATAAGTGCTACGGTGTACAAGCTGCAGCTGGAAGCGGAGCGTCAAGGGCACCTCCACCGCCGCGAACGCATAGCAGAAACACGGTTACCGTCTATCAAGGTGCGAGCAGCTCTGCAAAAGGCAAGACCAAGGATGCCGGATCGCGAGTAGAAGATGCCTTACTGAGAAGAACAAATCCAGTTGGTGATGCAGAAGCCAAGGATGCGGATGCTGGGGTGATGGTGAGCGCGAAGCGCAAGCCAAAACCCACTGTCAAAGCTGTAGGTCCCGATACAGCTATAATTCGGAGATCAACTACAGCCGAGGCACCAGACAAGGGAGGAAATTGCAAATCACGGTGCTCAAACGTGCCCAAGGCTGCTGCAGACGAGATTGATCTCTCCGTTCAGCGTACGTTGAATGGCTTGCTGGATTTTGTTCAATTGACTGCAGACCTGGGTTCGAGCGACGACTCTAAAGTCAACATGCAACCCTCTGGTATGATGGCACAAGATCCAATATTGACGAGCTCCCACAGACAACATCAAACATCAGAGCCAACTTCCAGGGTTAATAAAGCAACGGGTGTGTCTCTTAGTCGGCAGTCACCGCAGGCTCGGCGATTACCCTCTAGCGCGAGGAAGCGGAAGCACCCGTAAACCGCATCGACGATGCTGTATCCACAAATGTTGCAGCTCTCAGTAAGGGCGTTGCCCCAGCTGAAAATTCGTGCTTTGTGGAGAATGAAGACGCTACTAATGATACAGCGTCGAATTCTGATAGCGAACTGAGTTCAAGCGAGGGAGAAGATGCTGAGGACCTGGGCAATGAGTGGGGCTGATGTTCTCGTCGGATGAACAGGAGGGTGATGCAGCAGAGGATCTTCCGCATAGCCACTTTCTGGAAGCTGCCACAAATAAACACATGATGAATGAAATGCGTAAAACCGGATGAAAAATGGTGCGTTCAATTATTATGTATTATGACAAGATGTTACTAATATTTCAGGTCTAAATGTTATTTATAGATGTTGCCGAGTTTGGGCCCGACCCAGTATACACTGGACTGTACGATGGACCATTTGGCCCGAGTGAAAGTGCGCTCAGTGTTGCTGATGACCCACTAGCGTTGTTCTTCTATTTTATGCCGGTAAAATTGTGGCGTAAAATTGAAGAGGAGACAAACCGATATCATCGTCAGAATATTGATCCGCGTGCCCGTGAAATTCAACGGAACCACCGTGTATATCACCATGACCCTGAGTCGCTCTCAGACATCCAAAAGCAGCTATGAGCCGTCCGTCCCGTGGAGTCGTGGGAGATACTTCGTGTCATTGGTCTGCTAATTAGTAGGATGCAAGCACCGCAGACACGGGGGCTAGCTGCCCACTGGAGTCGCAGCCAACATGGAGCCGTTCCTTTAGGAACCTTTGGACTCTGGCTGCCACGCAATCATTGCGAGATCGTGCTTCAAAATTTACATTTTACAGACACAGCTCACCTCAAGCGCGAGTGGACATAGGGTGGGAAGTGCGCAGTATAGTCACCGCTCTCTAATAACCTTTGCTCGGGGCTATAATATTGGTCCCGTCATCGCTTTCGATGAGGCTATCATTCCTACGCGTTTCAGACGCAACCCAACAAAAAATACTAGCCGAAACAACCGCACAAGTGGGGCACCAAGTTCTTCTCGGCATGCTGTGGGGAGACAGCGTAGTGTATAAGGTGTGCATACTTTTTACAAGTTATTTATGTTGGATTTCGCTAACAATGATTTTATTTCTCACGCTTTCCGTCGTATTTCTCTAACACAGTATTGAGCTCTATGTAGGCGCAAAGACAACCATTTCGCCGCCAACACCAGTTGACAACTCATCTGGATCTGCTGCAGTTATGCGGAATCTGAACACGCTGCTTTCGCTTTCACCAAAGCCTCCATTTCGACTCGTGATAACAGACCGTTTCTATCCGTCTGGCGTGTAGCATTGGTGTAACGGGGTTACATGAAGCGGTACCCTAGAAAGGGTACCGCCTTTAGAAGTTGATATACTTCTGTGAGTATTCGTTTTAGATACTCACTCGTGGGTGGTGTGGACCACACTACTGCCACGTAGGTCTGGTGGCTGAGGGCCAACCAATAGTATTTGACCTACTTTTATATGCATATATGAAACAAATTATAGTTAATTAGTAATTTGTATTACAGGCCAAATGACCTAATTAACTATAAATATAAATCAGTCTTAAACTTACTCCAAACTAGCTATTAAGTCCCCTAAGACCAGGACTTGTGAACTGTCGTCCACTAGGAGTTTGTATACTCCTGATAGCACGCTTCCTCAAGCAAGGTGCTCGTGTGACCCCGTCACACTTGGTAGCACTTGTAGTCAATCCACGCCTACGCGGGTAGATTGACTAACTGAATCCTCAGTGGCTCCTACAAGGTAAGCCAGGATGGATAGAGGGGAGTTCCCTCATTTGACCGACTCTCAGTTTGAGTCGGTCCGGAAGATGGTGGGCATCTTTGGAGGAGATGCCCTCCGAAGCTTGGCGGCTGCTACGCCGGCCGAGCAGGTCGAACGCATCGAGGCGTTCGACACGTACGAGAGAGGGCTTATCGCCCACGTACAGGGGCTGCAGACCCCGTGGCTGAGATGAAGCCAGCCCAACCTAAGCCGTTGAGGCTTAAGGTTAACCCTTATGAGGGGAAGGAGGGAGAGAACCTCCACTTCTGGGTCAGAGAGGTCGAGCTCGCGATGGACGCGGCTCTAATCTCGACCGAGCGACTTCGGGTCGCTTTCGCCCTGTCCAACCTAGGAGGTCGGGCGAAGACCTGGGCGTACACGCGCGAAGCGACAACGCCGGGTTGTTTCACAACCTGGGCTCAGCTGTGCCAACAGCTTAGAGCCGCCTTCCTTCCGGCGAACTATGAGTATCGCCAGCGCTCGCGCTTCCTTGCCTGTAAACAAGGGAAGCGTGAGCTGCATGAGTACATCCAAGAGATGCGAGTACTCGCTGCATCTCTGGTAGGGAACCCCCTACCTGAACACATCAAAGTGACCGTGTTCATGGATGGCCTGAAGGTGGGCCCATCCCGCACACAGTTGTTCCGCGTGCATGCGAACACTATGGAGGAAGCGATCCAGATCGCCCTCCAAGAGGAGTACAGCCACCGACAGGCTCGTACTCCTACGTCGGCGTGGCAAGGCCACAATGCGTCGTCAGGCGCAGTGCAAGGAGCTCCAGCAGCTGGAGCTAGCACCGGACCGGTACCCATGGAACTGGGTACGGCCGTACAGAGCTCCATCCGTTGCTACGGATGTGGGAAGCTCGGGCACATGCAACGTGCCTGCCCTGCGGGAGGGCAAAGGAAGTTCCCTTCCAAACCTAGGGGCTCGAGGGGCCCGTGGCAGAAGCCGCGACCCAAGAGCCAGGGGAACTGGGGTCACCAGTAGGGGCGGGGCGCCCTACTGGGGAAGATCTAAGTCCCCATGGTAGAAGTGCGGACGGCGCACGCCATGGAGGCTTAGCCCCTGAGAGCCTGGGTGCTCTCGAAACCAGGAAGAGCAGCGGCGGACTGCTCGTGGTACACGCGAGTGCACGGGGATATGGAGGATCCCTTCAGAGTCCTGATTGATTCTGGGGCGTCGACGAACTTTGCTCGACGCCAGACGGTCGCGCGGAATGGCGACAAGTATGCCGATGCTTTGCGAGAAAGCAAAGGCAGGGGCCAGGTCTCGGTGAGACTGGCCGATGGTACGGTGGTTAATGTACCTGGGGTCCGTATGGACCTGGCTGTAAAGTTTGAAGACTTTGACAGCACGGAGTCGTTCCTTGTCCTAGACATGGACAAGTACGACTTGATCCTGGGCATGCCGTGTCTCGAAAAGCACGAGCCCTGGATCGATTGGCGCGGCAAAGCCATTGGGGCTAGCCGGCCCGCAGTCTCCGACAGAGCTTTGGTGAGTAATGTTCCCACCTCTGTCCGGGACTGGGGCGCCAGAGATGGTCGCCAAGGCGCTTATGCGCCCGAAGAAGTACTGGGAGTCACGGACTCCAACGAAGATGTTGCGATGAGCCTCGCAACCGGTCGTGAGACCAAGGCTCATTGCCAAGCGTGTGGGATTGCCACGACGGCAAGTCCCAACGCTAAGAGTCGTCGCGCCGTATGGGCTTCGACTGTGGCAGTGCCGGACGGCACTGACCAGGCGGGTAACATAGGTCCGCAAGCAGCAGAGGCTGCTGAGGAGAGCGCTGTAGGCGTCTCCTGTGTGGGTGACATAGGTCCACAAGTGGGTAACATAGGTCCACAGGCGGGTAACGTAGTTCCGCAAGCGGGTAACATAGGTCCGCAAGCAGCTGAGGCTGCTGGGGAGGACGCTGAGAGCGCCTCCGGTGTGGGTAACATAGTTCCACACGAGGTCGAAGAGACCGAGAAGAAGATCGAGAGCGCAGTATGCGTCTCTAGCGTGGGTAACCGAGTTCCACGCGGGGTCAAGAAGACCAGTACGAGTGCGGAGGTGTCGTTGAGCACCTCCCGTGTGGATAACCAAGTACCACACTCGGAATCTGAGACTCCACCGGCACGGCCGGTCGAAGAGCAATGCCATGTCTTCGACGGCGTGTCCGGTCGTCAAGTGAAGACAGGTGCCGTCCATCTGGAGGCACTGCCAGAGGTATCAGCACTGCTGAACCTCGAGGAATTGTCCATGAAGGACTTCCTGGCCGAGTTGAAGGCCGGAGAGATTGCGGAGATGGTGCTCCTGAAGCCGGAGACCTCTCCTGAAGATTTGAACTCTTCCTCCGTAATGGACGAGGATGTCCTGGAGGGGTTCACGAAGCAGCGCGCAACGCGCTTGGGTTCTGAGATTCTCAAGAACCCGGAGGACCCAGTGTATCCTCTAGTGAAGGAATACTCGGATGTGGTGTCGAAGCACCCACCATCCCAACTCCCGCCGGATCGGGGAGTTCGGCACGAGATTGATCTCGTGCCAGGCACAAAGTATTGTGTCACGAGGCAGTGGCCTCTACCTCGCGAACAGTGCGAGGTCATAGATGCCTTCTTCGCCGAGAAGGTGAAGTCGGGCATGGTGCGGGAGTCGAAGTCCCCGCACTCGACGCCGACCTTCTGCGTTCGGAAACCGAACGGGAAGTGGCGTCTGGTTCACGCTTACAACAAGCTGAACAATGCGACGGTACCGGCACAGACACCGATCCCTCGCAAGGATGTGTTGCTGAACAACATGTCGGGCTGTACGCTGTACAGTGCCCTGGATCTGGTAGACGGATACTACCAGATCCTGATGCGGGAGAGTGACATTCCTCTCACCGCAGTGAGCACCCCGAGTGGGATGCTCTGGGAGTGGCTAGTGATGCCACAAGGGCTATCAATGCCCCAGCGACGTTCAATCGCTTGGTCACACAATTGTTTAGACCATTGCGTACGTTCGCGAAGACGTACTTTGATGATATATTCGTCCATAGCCGTGCCGAAGGCGGCCAGACGGCTATGGAGGTGCATTTGAAACACCTCCGTCGAGTGTTTGAGGTCATGAGAGCCAACAAGCTCTATGCCAACATCGACAAGTGCGTCTTTGCAGCTGAGGAGATAAAAGTCCTCGGCTGCTTTGTCAGCAGGGTCGGCGTACGCGCCGATCCAGGGAAGGTCAAGGCCATAGCGGCTTGGCCGACCCCGAGGTCGCAGAAGGACCTCCGGAAGTGGTTGGGCTTAGCCAACTATCTTCACAAGTACAGCGCAGGGTGCGCTGAACTAGCTCGACCCTTGTCGGATCTCTTAAAGAAAGATGCCGACTGGGTCTGGGAGCAACAGCACCAGGATGCTTTTGATAGCATCAAGGCGAGCTTACAGCAAGCGCCAGTCCTGGCCTTGCCGGACGAAACAAGTCATTTAGCGTCGTCTGTGACGCTTCTGACTATGCGATAGGCTGTGCGCTGTTGCAGAAGGACGATGAAGGACACGAACGTGTCATCTCCTTCCAGTCCAGGCAGCTGAAGGCTGCCGAACGGAACTATCCCGTTCATGACAAGGAGCTACTTGCAATGAAGTACGCTCTTGTCAAGTTTAGAGTTCACCTCTTGGGCACGAGGCCCTTTGTGATCTATACTGATCACGCGTCCTTGCGGACTGCCACCAACTCGCCGCATCTGTCGCAGCGGATGGCGAGGTGGCTGTCATTCTTCGCGGAATACAACTTCCGCGTTGAATACAAGCCGGGCAAGCTCAACGTGCTTGCCGATGCATTGTCGCGTCGACCTGACTATGAGCTAGCTCATGTCAGTCGGGTCACGACAGATCTGTACGATCGGATACGCTTAGCGTATCAAGGGGACGAGAGCTACACACCACTGGTGCAGTTCTTGTCCGATGGCAAGGACGCCAAAGTCGACAGGCTTACGCCTCGACAGCGGGCACAGCTCCATCGTTATGAGCTGGCCGAAGGGTTACTCCACTACAGAGTAGACCCTAGAGATCCTCCTCGGGTTGTCGTTCCAAACGACGAGGATCTGAAGTATGACATACTTCTAGAGGCGCATGATGCGCCGATAAGTGGCCATCTTGGCCGAGAGAAGACCTACCAAATGGTCTCTCAGACATTTTGGTGGCCCCGCATGTATAAGTGGGTGGCACACTATGTCAAGACATGTGAAACATGTCAGAGGGTGAAGCCTTCGGGTTACGCCTCGGCTCCGCTGCAGAGCCTACCTGTACCAGCGGATTGCTGGAAGTCGAGGAGTCTCGACTTCGTCTTCGGCCTGCCGGCCGATGACAAGGGCAACACCGACATATTGGTGTTTGTCTGCCGTTTGAGCAAGATGGTGCATCTTGCTCCGGTACGTGACAAGGTCACCGGGAAACAAGCTGCACAGCTGTTCCTAGATAGCGTGTTTCGCTATCATGGTCTACCAGAGACCATAGTCTCGGACAGAGACCCGCGTTTCACGGGTGCGTTCTGGGACACCCTGTTCCAGCTACTGGGAACTAAGTTGACGATGTCAACTGCGGACCATCCGCAGACGGATGGTCAGACGGAGCGCGTCAACTGCGTGCTCGAGGATACTCTTCGCAGTATCTGTGCGGAAGCACCTCGGTCCTGGTCGGACTAGCTTCCTATGGTTGAGTTTGCACTCAACAATGCGGTACACACATCAACGGGGTTTACCCCGTTCTACTTGAATGGGTTACGACACCCCCAGGTGCCGCTAACCTTGCGGGGAGGCACCGTGGCCTCCATCGTAAGTGGGGGAGAGGCTCGGAAAGCCTTTCCCTCCCAGGTCTCGGAGATCGAGCCAGAGTCTTTAAAAAAACAGTTGTCGTCGTTTATAGACGACAGGCTGATGTTGATCAGCCGGGTTAGAGACGCAATGGTGTCGACCCAGAACAGACAGAGAAGTACTCAGACAAGAATGGTCGAGGAAACTTATCCGTGTTTATGGTTGGGGACTTGGTCCTCTTAAACACTAAGAACCTACTGTTAACGTTGGTTCGCTCCATTGGGAGTAACAAGCTGAAGCATCGCTTCATTGGACCCGTTGGGGTCCTCGGCAGGCACGGCGCTGCCTATACCATCGACCTCGAGAAGTCAATGGCGACGCACCCAACGTCTTACGTGGGGCGTCTTAAACGGTACGATGGTCCGTAGGATCTTCGCCCTGAGAGGGCAGAAGACGATCAAGAGTGGGCGAGCTCCCCTCTTCAAATCGAGGTTGAGTCTCGCGGACAACACCAACAGGAGTTGTCAAAGCCTGCAAAACGGAATGCAGGCTGGCACCCATGCGGCTCACAAAAGAGTACGCTGGGGCCGCACGGTATGAGCTCCGTCAAGAGCTATACCCATGAGCCGAGTGGGAAGAATACCACTGCGGCTCATAAGAGGGCATGTGACCGCGCGCCTCACTGGCAAGAGCATCAAGGCTCCGACGGAGTCCCATTAAGGCGGAAGCTGGGACTCGGCGGTTAACCCGCCCGTGGAGCTCCCGAGTCTCGCGACTGAGAGCGTCCACGTCCTGACGTAGGACATCAGGGCAGTTGGTTTGCCAAACTGGGTGGTGGATAGACCGCCAATCCCAATGTCAAGTGCAATCTTGATCGCATTTATTCGATCACGGGTTTGATGCACTTCGTCCTGCAGAAAAGACTCTGCAGGACCAGGACCCGAAGGTCCCGCTGGATCAATATGAATTCCAGCTGAGCTTCAGCTTGGAGCTCCTAGACTGGGCAACCCTTGTGAGGGACCCAGTGACCTGTGCAACTGAGGAGGTATTCTCCGGCTGCACCGAAGAGAATCCCCATCCGGGGTGGAGACCTCCCTTGGTCTCAGACTTCTTCCGAAGTCTAGTAAATTCCTTTAAGGGAATTTGGTGTGGTGCAAGAAGCACGCACCTGGCGGCCTCTATGTTCTCGATGAATAGAGACACGCCCTTAATCAGGTGGCGCTCGTACGCGCCCATGGAGGTATGACCTCCTGCCAATGGACGTGGGTCCATGAGTTGCTCAAGGAACAGCAGAGAGCCATGGCCCTCATGGGGGAATACCCTGGAGCGTGGGTAAGAACCCAACGCTCAGTGTGAGTACGCTCACGATGGACTGGCTGTCTAGCCAGTCGAGCAGCAAGTAGTTCTTCTTGCTGCTCATCGAGGTTGTTCGCAACCTCAAGAGGCTCTTCGTTATAGGCCTCATCAAGATCCTGGTCGCTTATGTGAAGCGACTGAGAGGCGCTGCGCTTCCTGGCGCTGGCCTCATTGGCATGGTTAGCCGTGTTGGTAACCTGGGCACGTCGTTTGCCCTTTGCCAATGTCAAGTTCTCAGGAGGTAAAGCCTCCTTGGCGTCCACGTTGCCGTGGACGTCATCGGCACCACCAGCTGTGGTGCCTGTGTCCGGATTGTTAATCGCGGACTTGGACTCAGTGTTTTAGTCCTTACCCTCGTCGCCAGGGCAGGCGACAAGGGTATCGTCAGTCAAGCTGACTTGAGACTTGCTCATGGACCTGCGAATGGACCTTGGGTTCTCGCAGTGGTCCAGTAATGACGACGTAGATCGTCTGTGGAGCGAGCTAGTGCTCGCTGCCACGTCAGGTGCATCTTGCACCTTGTTTGCTTTTGCAATGACATCAAATGATGTCTTGGCTTGCCGCGAGGCTTAGCCGTCTTTGACTTTGGCTTCGCAGCCATTGTCTTTGTGGGCGCAGAGGCGCTACTTGAGCTTCCCCTTCGGGGCATGCTCTGAGGTCGACGAGGAGACCTTGGGGACGTAATGGCAACTTGCCTGGAGCTCTGTGAGAGCAGGGAGCCGTAGCGCAAGAGCTCGGCGGCCCGTCGAAGAATTTCGACTCTTCGAGTGAAATGTGAAGGGTTCACATTTGCCTCATTTTGATTGGGTGAAAATCCAACCTAAATGGGGGAGGATGTAACGGGGTTACATGAAGCGGTACCCTAGAAAGGGTACCGCCTTTAGAAGTTGATATACTTCTGTGAGTATTCGTTTTAGATACTCACTCGTGGGTGGTGTGGACCACACTACTGCCACGTAGGTCTGGTGGCTGAGGGCCAACCAATAGTATTTGACCTACTTTTATATGCATATATGAAACAAATTATAGTTAATTAGTAATTTGTATTACAGGCCAAATGACCTAATTAACTATAAATATAAATCAGTCTTAAACTTACTCCAAACTAGCTATTAAGTCCCCTAAGACCAGGACTTGTGAACTGTCGTCCACTAGGAGTTTGTATACTCCTGATAGCACGCTTCCTCAAGCAAGGTGCTCGTGTGACCCCGTCACAATTGGAGATACTGCACCAAAGAATATACTTTACAGGAACCATCCTAACTACATGTGCTGGCTATGCTGAAGGAGTCATCACAAAGAAGAAGGTTCGCAAGGATAGACCCTCTGAGCCACTTCGAGGATCCGTAAACTGCAGAAAACAAGATGTTTTCCCAATGATGGAGGTGATGTGGACGGATAATAATCCAGTCCACCTTCTCTCGACAGGCTGTAGTAGGGAGCTCGGTCCCATATGTAAGTGGTAAATATTTACTTGTATGTTGGCTAACAATCTCTTGCTGACTTTTATGTTGGATGAATTGCTGGATTTTGATGTATTATATTGATCGAAGAGCCGGAAGAGATCGCCGGAACTTCCCTGCACCGGAGCTGGTCAGTGACTACCATCGCTGGATGGGCGGCGTGGACATCCGTGATCAGCTACGGGTGCAGCGGTACATCATCCAACTCGCACACAAGCCAAAAAGTACTATTGATCGCTTTCTACGGACTAGTGGATATGGCGCTTGCAAACGCGTTTATCGTGCAGAGATATCACATGAAGACTGCGCGGCAAAAACCTCCAGAACACTTCAAATTTCTGCGTACGCTTCATGAACTGTTGATAAAAACAAGTTCGAGGCTATTGAGGCGGCGACGAGAGCAGCAGATAGGACAGATGCTTCGCCACGAACACCAAGTACTGATGCTGCAGTCGCGGTGGATCATTATCTAGCGGAATGCCCGGACAAACAGAGCACTAGCAAACCGACAAGAGGCGGGAAGCCCGGAAGGAAGCGCCGGGCGCGAATGTGCAAGGTCTGTGCCGTGTGTTGAGTAAACCCGCGCAAATACACCAAGTGTTACTGTCGCGTAGGACGCGAGAGAAATCTCACTTGTCGGGGACACCAACAACACACGCTTCCCCGTGAAGGTCACCGATTGTTGGGTCAAACCTGAAGACCAGGAACGATCCCTTACACCAGGTCGGCTGTAAGCGCTTCTGTATTCCTAGGTTAATTTTCGGTCAACTCTTACCTACACCACTAGCCACGAGCGTAGGCTAGGCTGTTATATTATGCTTTCGCGCGTAACCCTGCAGCCCCTCAGAGGAAAGGGTACCAGTATGTTAGGTCACCATTAAGTACGGATCTGGGACAGTACAGACTTGAGACAAGGGATCTGAGATGGGTACAAAGCCCTATCTCGGCCTAATTCAGGAACCCTCGGTCAGGTTATATTAGGATGACCGAGGCTCCATGATGTCACTATTGCTTCTCTGTCACTCCGTCGCGGGATGTATAATCCCCCAATGGGGTGAACCTTCGCTTTTCACCGAAAGGTTCTGAGGCGGTTGCCCTGCGGACAGGGTAGCGGTGGTGAAGCAGACAAGAAGTTTTCCGACTTCGATTTTGTCCCGTCAATCAAGATCGAGGGCGATCCCCTCTATGGTGATCCTATCTATGGTAACACTCACTATAATGACTAAGCGAATGTGTGTGACATTATCCCCGTCCAAGACGATTGTACCCACGCGGTATCGATCTCAGCAGGTAATGTCGATCTTAGCTTTATTATAGGTACTATGGAGCCAGTGCAGTATGGATAGCCACAGATGGGAAGCATAGGACATTAACATTTAATTCAGAGTTGTTTTTACCTTCTACTTCACAAGTCTTCTTCATCTACGCTATTCCGGGTAGGGATACTCAAGATTGGCTCTCCCGACGTTACGCAAGATCAAGATCGACACCGAGTAGAGTCCCTGCACCCAGATCGCTTGGCTGGACGTTCGTCAACCCTCAAATCAAGACCCCTGCTATAGGAAGCGGCAAGCACGTATTGGATTCATTGGATAAAGGTCACACACCGACCACAAAACACCCCCAGGCCAAGATCGACGCTGGCCAGATCGAGATCGATCTAGGACACCCAAGATCGAAGGCTAGATATCTACCCGGCGCAGCGAGTAGAAGTATCCCCGCTGCTGCCACCTCTCCGCTGTCCTGTCAGACAGCAAGATCAACAACAAGCGCGTCTTCTGAGGTCACCCGAGGAGCGATCTAGTCCCACCGACGGGTACACAAGGTGAGGTCGAGAACTTCACGGAAGATCGGAGTACCCCCTCCGTTAGTCGGCAGTTCGGGCGCCGTGTGCAAGAGGACCCCTGCGATCAGACCGGAACATCCTCGCATTATGAGTCAGCGACGGAAGAAGTGGATACTGACAGCGCGGAAGACCCAACAGGCCCGTCAGGCGCTGCTATGCTAAGGCAGCGTGGAGATCGAGAGGCCAAGCGAATGGTGAATGTTATAGCGCCGACCTTGGCACAGGAATCGAATGCGATGGTGGAATCATACTTCCAAGCGGCAATGAGCCGATTCTTGAAGGAACAACAAGGCACTGTCAATCCCGCAAGATCAGCACTAGCAGAAGATCGAGATGTGGATTTGGAGTCTGTGGGGTCGCCAGATCGACACCCAAGCCCTCATGAGTACGACCCAGATGATCTCGATCTTGATCCCCCCAGACGCGCGGCTGTAGCATCAGCATCAGCCACGACCACCGGAAGATCAACAAGTGCCCCACGTATACGAGTATCCGCTATGTCTGAGCTCAAGGATTTCGCGGGGAAAGAAGGGGACGAAGATCGAGCCAGGGCCTGGCTCATCAAAGTAAAGTCCACCTTTGTGCGAGATCAAGCCCCAGACGAAGAAAAATGTCTGGTATTCTGCGATCTCCTCACAGGATCGGCCCGAAACTGGTACCGACAGCATAGCTGCACAACACGCAGTACACGCAGTACCTGGAAGGATTTGCTCCGCAGCTTCCAGATTCAGTAGTGTGGACGAGGAGTGTCAGTCGCGAGGCAATATTACTACGCACGCAAGAGATCGGACGAATCTCCGCTGGAGTATTTGTATCGGCTCAATGTGGCAGGACTTAGGGCCGCCTCTAGATCAAGGATGGACCTTCGGAAGTTCGGCGGGAGCATGTGGAACATTTCATCGAGACTCTCGATGACCGCGATCTTGCAGATCACCTGGCTCTGCTACGAATTCCAGATGCTGATACCCTGGAAGAAGCACTTCGATCTCGGCAACGAGCGAAAGCACGACAAAGTAAGGCTGTATATGGATCTATCAAGCCTCGTCAGAAGAACAACAATGCAGTGGCCCCGTCTGCCTCAACGCGGGCAGTCAGAGCTGTCAAGGGGATCTCAGATAGCAGCGAGTCTGAAGAGGACTCTAGTGGATCGGATGGCGAAGCAGGATTACGTTGCGTCTAACTCGCAGCGTCTGGAAATAATGAAGCACAGAAAGATCAAGGTCAAGGGAACCGAGATCGCAGTCGTACGGAGTCCGGAAACAGTCACACCACCAAGATCGACAGGATACAGGTTCACCACCTAAGCGATGCTCGCACTGCGGGTCACGCAAACATAGTGATCTTGGGTGTTGGGGACGCCTGACGTGTGAAAAGTGCGGTCACAAAGGACATCCCTCAGATCGCTGCCTATTCACTTGCAAGGCATGTGGTGACGTCCACGAAGCGGGAAAGTGTACCATGGAGGAATTCTACAACTTGATCCGACAATGGTATAACCCAACGAAGCACGCCGGCATGTTACCAGAGACGGTGGAGAAAATGTTTAACTAGGACGCTCGCCGGGTTGGAAACCGATACGAGACGAGCGTTCTAGCTACTGCATTTATGCATATGTCGAGAAACAGTTGGAGGCAAAAGTTAATCAACTGATCGATACGATCGACAATACATGTGATCTTCTGGAGAAATCTACTGCTGCGGTGTCAAGTATATAAGATCGAGGGACGTACTCGTCTCAAGATCACGCTGGCAGGATCGCTAGTGTATTTCTTTGATGCATGGGTAGGTCCACCCACGGGAGGTCAAGATCTGATACTAGAAATGGACTTCATGGTGCCAGCCGGTATCCGCCTCGATCTCCCTGATGGGGCGATATGTTTGCCCGATGAAATCCGCCTTCAGATGGCTGGTAGGCGCCCTCTCTACGGTGACAAGATCGAACATATGTGTTGGAAGGATCATTACTGGATCGATGTCGGATAAACAGCCGAGATCAGGCTACGCAGTCAAACGTCTAACCAGTATAAGTTATGGGTCACTAGGGAGATCGATGGGTGCCAGCGATCACAGTCGGACCAAGAAAGACGAGTTATCTACAGGTAACCAACGTTAGTGATTGTGTACTAACTCGTCATGAAGGATCGAGAGTCGCGATGTGGTTGAGTGGAGATCGAATTCCCCGAATTCCGGGATATGTATCCGTAGGATCGAGGAGGTACGCCAAATGGCAAAATCTCGCATATCAGGCAACTACGGATGAGATCAGTGAAGTGGATATCAACAAGCAGATTACCGAGCCAGCAGTAGAATGCCTGGAGTACGTAACACCAACTGCGATCTTACCACGCCCGGTAAAAGTCATCCAGAACGTTGAGGTCGCGGGGAACGGGAACGCAAGCTTACTGTCGAGCAAGTGTATATCTAACCAAGGCAAGGTCGACCCTGTTAATAGCAACAATCCTCACACCAAAATCGAAACGAACACAAGCGATCCTACGATGGACGACGAAGTTTGTATCAAGGAAGGAGGAACTTTATTCGCAGAAGATGTGGAAGATCAAATGACTGTGCTACCAGAAGTAACCGCGACCACGGAAGAAGTCAAGATCGAAGATCTATAGATAGGTGATACCAATATCAACACCCAGGAGGAGATCAAGCGTCTTGTGCAGATTATCTGGAAACGGAAGCACCTCCTTATCGGAAAGGGGAATACCTTACCACCAGCGGCGAAGGGAGTGGTATGTGACATAGATGTGGGGAATGCAAAGCCGGTCGCTCAACGTTGCCGCAAGGTGGCGATACAGTTCCGCGAAAAGTTGTATCAACTCATCAAGGGACTACTATCTGCTCGAACGATCCGACACTCGACCTCTCCTTGGGCGTCACCCATAGTTGTGATCATCAAGAAGAATGGGATCGACATCCGGTTATGCATCGATTACCGCCTGGTTAATAGCCTGACAAGGCTCATGGTATATCCCATGCCTCTGATCAATGATTTGCTGGATGATCTCGACAAGGTTCTCTGGTATTGTTCTTTGGATATGGCCAGCGGTTTCTGGGTAGTGCCCATGACGGACAGAGCCCGATCGATCTCGGCATTTATTACTCCATTTGGATTGTTTGAGTGGAATCGAATGCCGTTCGGACTTAAAAACGCTCCCCAGATCTACCAGAGGCTCCTAGATAATGCACTATATGGATTCGTAAAAGTGACCCAAGATCAAGATCGATCTGACCGAAAGGACGTATTCGAGACAGGGGAACCTGATCTAGAGAGAAATGAGTCAGTGTTGGGACGTCGATCTTACATTGACGACATGCTGGTAACTGGAAGATCGTGGGAGGCGTTATGCGAAAAGGTGGAAAAGCTGCTGGATGTCTGCGACGAGTGGAATCTGTCCATCAGTGTCGCCAAGAGCTTCTGGGGTCGGCAAAAGGTGGATTATCTAGGTCATCGTGTATCAGCTGAAGGTTTGGAGACACATCCAAAGGATTTGTCGGCTTTACAAGAATTACCGTTTCCCACCAACCTAAGATCGATGCAATCATTCTTGGGGAGCCTCAACTACTACAGTCGATTTATTGAAGATTTCGCGATCTACGCATCAGTTCTGTACGAACTCCGCGAAGCGGACTTCTACGAGATCGCTCGAAAGACAAAATCGACTGGGGACGATGAGAACGTCATTGGGGAAGAAGGTGCCATGTGGACGGAAGCTAGGACAGCATTCGCCATACTGAAGAACAAGATCGTGACTGCACCAATTTTACTACACTTCGATGTAGATCGACAACCGGTGGTGGTGGTATACCCCAGCAAGTGGGCGATCTCGGCTGCCCTGATGCAAGAGCACGATGGAGTGTATAAGCCAGTGGCTTTTACTAATCGCACGCTCAAGCCGAATGAGATCAACTATGGTATGGTCGATAAGGAAGTGCTGGCTGTGCTCAGGATACTAGATATCTGCTATACTCAACTCGTGACAAGATCGATTAAAGTGTTGACGCGCCACTCTACATTGGCATGGCTACTTCACTCATCCTGGTTGCAAGGACGGTTAGGGCGATGGGCTGCACTTCTATTAAGCTGGACCCTCGAGATCGTCAAATGTACCAAAGGGGAGAATGAGATATTGGGCGTGATCGCAGCAAGTATTACGCCCTGCAAGGAAGTGGGCTCGATCTTGATCTCGATCGCTCCCACGAAGCAACCGCGACAAGTGATCTCGATGCCGCCCCCAACAGTGGAACCAGGTGAGCGATTGCTAGGCATTAGCTTTGACGGATCAGTGGGGCATACAGTGGAATTGTGTGGAGCTTACCAGACTGGACAGTGATCTCAGCAGCATCGAAGTACAAGCTCGATCTCACAGTGAATGAGGACGAATATCATGGTTTACTTCTGTGCCTCGATCTCCTATCCGATATGGACAGGGGACGTTTAATCTCTGTGGAGATTCTAACTTGGTGATCAGACAAATGAAGGGTGAGATCGAATGCAAAGCCCCGGGTTTAACGTTGTTACGACAGCAGGCACTGGAGCGTCTCCGATCTTGGCCCAACCATGAGTTCCTACATATGAAACGAGATTGGAATCAAAGCGCAGACAGTCTGGCGAGTGCCGCGTTACGTCGCGAAAGTGGAGTTGTAATTGTCACGGAAGAGGAGCGCCAAGATCTTATGACTCTCAATAGATTGGATGAGTTGCTAATAGCTAAGGATGATGCAGCCACAGTCAAGATCACCGCAGTCACAAGATCGCATAAGAAATATCGTCCTTAGGTGTTACAAGAAGATATCGTGCAAAGAATGAGGATGGAGCGTATCAGCCGAGCTCAAGATGAGGAGAAATGGATCGTCGATCTTAATGCTTGCCTGCGAGGGGACGTACAAGATCTTACGTCAACTGAAGCGAAAAGCTGTCCTAAGATCGCAGATCGAAACGAGACGGATGAATCGTGGTTATTGTTCTATTTCCCACTGACCAAGCAGTCCGACGAAGATCGTGATCTCGTGGCCAAGCTCGTAGTGCCTGAAACGTTGCGAAATGATCTAATGCACCACTATCATTCGAGTCTGGAAGGTGGCCACCAAGGTATTGGACGGACATATCACAAGACCAGAGCTCATTTCCACCGGCGGGGATTATATCAGAGTGTGCAACGCTGCGTGGGTCAGTGCATAGGCTGCGAGACGGGAAAAGGACGACCTACGATCCATGGGGAATCACCCGGAAATTTACAAGCTACGTACCCATTCCAGATTATCGGCGTGGATCACATACCATCGCTACCAAGATCGTATAAGGGTAACACCGAGTTGTTGATCTGGATCGGTCTATTCACTGGATATGTGATCGCGAAAGCTAGCGCATCAAGAATAGCTCAGACTGTCGCCGAGAACTACGAGAAATGTGTTTTTCGCCGGTTCGGTGCAAGCGAGGCTATCCGACATGATCGAGAATCCAGTTTCATGTCTGACTTCTTCAGATCGTTCAACAAGATCGTAGGACAGAGACAGCGAGCAACAGTGGCATACCACCCGCAAGCAAACGGCACAACCGAAAGGATGGTGGGAACACTGACACGTGCAGTAAAGATGTATGTCGAGGATCACGATCAGCGAGATTGGGATGAATATGCGGAGCGCCTCAGCTTCGCACGCAATACTGCCCAAGACCGTGTCCGAGGAGATACCCCATTTTATTTACTACATGGCTGGGATCCACGATCTACGTTAGAAGCAATGGTGCCAATAGGATCGACGAGAAGGCGAGATCGTGAACCTCGTCGATGGCGATACCGTATCCAGAAGCAATATCAGCAGGCCCGTGAGCAAGTTAATGAGAAACTATGTGAGGCGATCCAAGAAAGGGCAGATCGACATAATGAAACTGTCCGACCACATGAGATCGAAGTTGGAGCTCAAGTGTGGTTATATCTAGATCGGGCCAAGGAAGGATATGCGCGTAAGCTGGCACACATGTGGCTCGGTCCCTTCTGTGTGTTAGAGTTAGTGGATGAACATGCAGTGCGCCTCGAGATCGCCGGTACAGAATATCGACTCTTCCCGGTGGTGCATGTCTCTAAGATCAAGCCCGTACGACAATTTCCGGACCGTCCCCAGATGCGGTTGATAATACCAGATCAAGATCGATATGATTTTGATGAAGCACTGTTGCCTGAGGACAGCTGGATACGAGATCTAGACAATGACGAATACGAAGTCGAGAAGATCGTAGACATGCGATCTGGGAGACGTACGCGATATGGACGTACATTACGTAAATTCTTGGTATACTGGAAAGGATACGACGAACCGACGTGAGTGAATGAAGCTGATCTTAATTGTGGGGATCTACTGTATGACTATTTGCGAGATCGAACGAATCGAAATCGATTCGAGGTCATGCAATCACACGAGGATCCTTGAGGAGGCGAGATCGTGGAGTGAATTGGTCACATCACGAAGGAATGTCGATGAAAGATCTACCGGGCGGCAGTAGATCAGGTGGATAGTGGTGTATATGATGTGTGTGAACCGACTAGTGGTCATGCGACACTAGATCGAAGACGTTGATATTTCAAGATCGACGTACAACAAGAAGAATATCACAACGAAGGATATGGAATGCTTTGCAAGAGAAGAGCATGAAGGTTATTGGCCAAAACGATCCCAGGTTATACTATTTCAACGCTAGATCCCGTCACAGAGGATGTCGCATTAACACCTTGTCTCAGAGGTGTGGAATATGTGATGCCGGATGATCAGCGAGAGTTCGGCGTTATTATTATAGCCACCAAGGGTCTGCTAGATCGACGGCCGATAGTGCATCCGCTAATGTAACTGCGGTCACGTTGTGGTACCAGATCTTAAGGTGACGAGGCTTCAGGAAGTGAAGGTGCGTTCTTGCAGAAGTTTCTAGATCGATCTGGGACGATCCAACCTCTGAGCAGAGGCGAGCCAAGTCGACGTGAGGCATTGAGACAAGACCAAAATGAGAAGGGGTGAAATGTCGCGATCTGGAAATTCCATACCAAGTACTTACCACAAGCATGAAGATCTAGCGCGACTTCTATCTAGACGCTCAGAGGAGAAGGTTGATTCGCCACCGCTTGATCTCGTTCGACCCGACAAGGCTTGGAATTGATCTCGATCCTCCTGCAGTCAGATGATACGGCGATCCTGTACGTTGACCTGACATTGAAGCCCACAAGTCTGGACTCTGAACCTGCAGCTGCTGTTGAGCCACCGACAACGATTGATCTTGATCTTAGACTTCGCGACTGAGATTGTTGATCTCGTCCTAATGGACTGTGCTACGAGAGGTTGACTGTAGTTGGTCATAATCTTTATGCAGTTTGGAAGTAGCAGGTGCTCGAGTTCTTGGACCAATTCATCGTGTCGATATTGGCGAAAATGGGCGAAAGGGATGACATTCGACTTCTGACGATCTTGAAATCGACGACAATGATCTTGCAGGAGAAAATAGATCTTGGGCATGGAAGATTGACGACCGTTTGAATCTCGAGCGATGGCGAATATTCCATGTTTGACAGACCGGGTCGATCTAGATCTTAGACACCAAAGATCGACGACCGTATCAATCTCAGACGCCGGTGGCGTCGGATGAGGAGACAAGTCTTGATCTTACGTCGGCAAAGGATAATTGGAAGGTGTGGTTCGAGCCAACGCGACGGTCGGGCCTAGACTACGGTGCAGCGCGCAAAAACCGTTGTGCGGCAGTCGCCCATGCAGGGGACAGTTGTGGTGAAGCAGGCAAGAAGTTTTCCGACTTCGATCTTGTCCCGTCAATCAAGATCGAGGGCGATCCCCTCTATGGTGATCCTATCTATGGTAACACTCACTATAATGACTAAGCGAATGTGTGTGACATTATCCCCGTCCAAGACGATTGTACCCACGCGGTATCGATCTCAGCAGGTAATGTCGATCTTAGCTTTATTATAGGTACTATGGAGCCAGTGCAGTATGGATAGCCACAGATGGGAAGCATAGGACATTAACATTTAATACAGAGTTGTTTTTACCTTCTACTTCACAAGTCTTCTTCATCTACGCTATTCCGGGCAGGGATATACAAGATTGGCTCTCCCGACGTTACGCAAGATCAAGATCGACACCGAGTAGAGTCTGTGGTGTAGCGGGATCAGCAAAATCTGTCAGTTTGCTAGATCCGACTTCCCACCAATGCCCGGACACCGACTAACGAAGGGGGTTGTCCGATGATCCGTGATCTGCTGAACTTGCTCACCTTGTGTACCCGTCGGTTGGGCTGGGTCTTCCTCTCTTGGTGACTTCTGAGTTGTTCGACCCGCGCTGGTTGAACGTCTTGGCGTGACGTTGGGGTCGTAGAGTAGCGTGGGAGTCTTCACACCACTCGTCCGTAGTAGATCTGGGGTCCAAGCGATTAGATCAAGCTTGGATCCGGCGACCTAGATCTGGATCCGGCCTTGTAGTAGTTCCTTTATAGTAGATTTCCCTTTCCTTGAGGTCCTTTAGTTGCTTGGTGCTACCTATAGCGTGATCTTGGTAGTTGAGATACCGAGGATCTACCGGCTATGCAATTAATACCGGGATCCTGGATCTGCACTTAGGGTAAGATACTAGGAGGTTGGATCTAGCCAATATATTATCTAGATATTATCAACCACCCTAGATCTACACACCTAAATCGCTATTAATACCGTAGGGCCAATGTAGTTCCCGATTCCAGACGCGTAGCGGAGCACTTGTGTCGTACAATGCAAATTCGGTTCTGATTTAATGTTAAGACCTATCCCATCCTGTATCCTATCCTTAACGACACATCGACTGATTACGCTATCCTGATTCTTGTCCTTTCTCGTTCCTCACCATCCAAGCAGTCGACATCCTTGCAGATCACTCTGGATCTGGACCATAAATATTGGATCTCTAGTCGTATCGTCGTGATCTGGACTACTGCTTTCACCATTATCGTAATTATACCCCATAATATCTAGATCACACGTCTCCCGAGTCAGATCACGTCTTGATAGGCTGGATCACGCTGGTCCCATGCCAGATCCAATGGACCTCATTGATCTAGAGCTCCCATGCCTGAACCAGTTGTAATACCCCGTAGTAAACGTAATCGTAATATATCCCAGATTACTCCATGCTGTTAAGCCTCCGATCATCATTCAGCTTTGCCATAATGTCTCTAGATCCCGGATCCCTCGGATCCGCCTACAGATCTAGGTCCATAGGCCTTGATCTGAATTCCTTGGATGGACTTGGTATGCAAGCCGCTCTGGACTCCACAGATATGGACTTTGATCCAGATCAATGCATCCAGATTTGGATCACTGGTTCTCATAGAGTATATAAGCACATCATTTCACCCATCTTATAATCGAGCAAGTCCCACATCATCCATATCCACATATAGTCATCCCAACCTTCCGGATCTGGGTATATATAGATCGTATGCCAATCCATCCATCACGTCCCACCCAGGGTGCCACTTATCTCCTTCAATCTAGTCATTCAACTGGATCTGTGACTGGATCCATCCACATCAGCTCGTCATTCGATCCAATCACATCCCGTTGGGTCCAATCACGTCCGGTCGGATCTTTCCCGGATATTCCACAGCCAAATCTTTCAAATCCACTTCACCACAAGTCTCTGCGCCCAGATTGCTTGGCTGGACGTTCGTCAACCCTCAAATCAAGACCCCTGCTATAGGAAGCGGCAAACACGTATTGGATTCATTGGATAAAGGTCACACAACACACAAGACACCCCCAGACACCCCCAGGCCAAGATCGACGCTGGCCAGATCGAGATCGATCTAGGACACCCAAGATCGAAGGCTCGATATCTACCCGGCGCAGCGAGTAGAAGTATCCCCGCTGCTGCCACCTCTCCGCTGTCCTGTCAGACAGCAAGATCAACAACAAGCGCGTCTTCTGAGGTCACCCGAAGAGCGATCTAGTCCCACCGACGGGTACACAAGGTGAGATCGAGAACTTCACGGAAGATCGGAGTACCCCCTCCGTTAGTCGGCAGTTCGGGCGCCGTGTGCACGAGGACCCCTGCGATCTTGCGATTTCGCAGCCCACTTCGCCACAATAATACCCCCAGATCCTGGATCACTCACATCTGTCCATGGATCCAGGTCCATAGGCCTTGATCTGAGTCTTCTGAGTGGATCCTGGTATGCGAACGGTTCTTTGACCTCATAGATATTGACTGTGATCCAGATCCAGGTATCTAGATCCAGATCGACGGCTTCCATCATATGTACAGACATGTTTCCTCATCCATCTTGTCATTGCACAAGTTCCACATCACCTACATCCACCACATATAGTCGTCCCAATCCTTCGGTTGTGCAGATCATATGCCGATCCATCCACCACGTTCGCCCACAATGCCACCTATCTTCCTTAATCTGGTCATTAATCTGAATCTGTGACCAGATCCATTCACATCAGTGTGTCATCAAGTCCAATCGCGTCCTGTCAGATCCAATCACATCAGGTTGGATCTTTCTCAGATATTCTGTTGCCAGATCTTTCAAATCTACTTCACCACAGAATCATACCTTAATGTTGGAGGCGTACTTTGTACCTGTTCGCCTGCTCTCCAGTGTAGCCATCCCGTTTTATATTTGCAAACCATACTCGACACGAGCCGATTGTGTAGCGGAACGCATTCGTTACTGTAGTATAGTCATTGGTTGCCCTTCATCAACGTCGCATTCCCTTGAGCAGTACAATCCGCGCACGACGCATACGCTGACCATTGCCACGTTTAGGGTGTTAAATTTCACGCGTAACTTGAGCGTCTTGTTGTCACACTCCATGTAGTAGGAATAAGAAGTGATCCTGTACTACTTTCAGAAGTATCCATTCCCCACCAGGTGGGTTGTATCCCAGTCCAAATCTGAGTTTTTCAGTTGGTGCTTGTGTACTGTGTTCGTCGTATTAGATGGCTGGAGTTTCAACTTCTTCATTCTTCCTCTTTTGCATCCAGATAATTGGTGCAACCTTTTGCTGATTCGTCCTCCATCTAAATCACTTGCTACTTGGGAATGTGGTCTGACTTTGCCAATACCTTGTACACGCCCCACCATTAAGTTTTTCCTGGGGACTTCATCTCTTTCGCTGACAAACCCTGCTCCTTCTGCAGTACTGAATGCGCCGCAACGGCAACAACGCTATTCGGGTAGCAAACCAGCGACAATGGGCAGTGCTTCAAAGGCCCACATTTCCATTCCAAGTGTGACGGGGTCACACGAGCACCTTGCTTGAGGAAGCGTACTATTAAGAGTATACAAACTCTAAGTGAACGGCAGTTCACTAGTCCCTGGTCTTAGGGGACTTAATAGCCAGTTTAGAGTAGATTTTAGACTGATTTATTTATAGTTAATTAGGTAAATTTGGCCTGTAATACAAACTCCTAATTAACTATACTTTAAGCTAATTATGCATATAAAAGGTAGGTCAAAGGTTATTGGTTGGCCCTCAGCCACCAGACCTACGTGGCAGTAGTGTGGTCCACACCACTCACAACAGAGTATTTAAAACGAATACTCACAGAAGCATATCTACTTCTAAAGGTGGTACCCTTTCTAGGGTACCCTTCATGTAACCCCGTTACATCCTTCCCCACTTCGGTTGGAAATACCCCCAACCAATGAGGAGCTAGGAAGAGAGTGCCGCTCTCTTTCCTGTCCTTGTCGATACCCATCGACGAGCCACCGTTGTGGCTTTGAGGCTTTCATTCAGCCTTTCGTGCTTTTGCCGACACCAGAGGTTCCCACGTCAACCTCCCCAACAATGCCGAGAAGGCAAGCACCCGCGGCGCTTCGGCGCCTTCCAGTCTAAGACCGCGAGGTCAAAGACTTCTAAGGCCAAGTCGAAAGACAAGACCGCTCCACGCAAGGAAGCCCGCAAAGCGGCTTCCGAGGCAGCCAGCAAGCGCACCGCTGCTGCTGCCAAACAAGGAGGGAGCCCGCGACGCAGTCGCTCGCGCTCCTCGTCGCCCGACGATAGGCCGAACCCTCGGTCACCTATCGGGACCACAGTCCTGGGCAGAGTCCCCTGTTTTCAATATCCCTATGATCACGGGATCAGAGTCTGATGGGGACTCTCCTGGATCCACCAAGGATCCATCTTCTTCTCAGGAATGCTCCTTCACAGGACACTCCTGCACAGGACGCTCCTTCGCAGGACGCTCCTGTTGATGATGATCCATCATCCGAGGCAAAGGCAGCTTCGACGAGCTCGCCTGCCAAGAGCCTTACCTTAGCTGAAGGTAGGCTCGAGCCCAAGCTGCGAAGCAGCTTCTTCTTCAAACGGGCGATGAAGGCTGCTGCGCTAAGAAGCGCGCAGCCCCTGGCTCTCCTACTTCAGACCTCCCATCGCAAGGGATTCAAATCCCTGTTCGACTCCTCAGACGAAGACGAAGAGGAGGGGGCTGTCTCTGAGCCCCAAGAGATCTCCCAATGATCTCGATGAGCAGCAGGAGCGCTATCAAGCTGCTCAACTGCAAGGCACTCCTGTGCCTCCCCCCACGCCGGTGTATCCCCGCGGATACTACCCCCCGGATGCGGGGTCTGGGTCTCCAATGTTCTTGGAGCACCTCAAGGCCCCTCGTGGTCTTAACCATGGGCGCACTTCGCGTGGCGCCTATGAGCGTGCCTTGGTTCAAGATGAACCGCTCTTTTGTCAATGACATTGAGGCGCTAGGTGTGTGCTGCTTGCACCACACCGAATTCCTCTTAAGAAATTCACCAGTCTCCGCAAGAAGCCGGAAGACCGTGGCGGGCTCTTCCCCGTGTGGGGGGTCCTTGGTACAGCCCGAGAACACCACAACCCAGACCCAGGCAGAAGACCTGTTCTGGAGATGGGTTCTCTGAAGAACTTTACAGTTCAGGAGTTGAAAGAACTCCGGGAAGATCGTTTGCTGTCCTATGTATTGGACCACGAGATCTTCGATTGAGTTTGCCCACTTAGTCGCTAAGCGGCAACTCCACTCCGTTATGGAGGACTTAGACAGCAGT
>VOQZ01001637.1:0-42149 GCA_008079305.1 Phytophthora palmivora | reverse complement strand
TGAAATTTTCAAGACTCTGAGAATCGCAATCACCTCCTTTTCGGCAATATGATACCTGAGTTCAGCGTCATTCAGAACACGGCCCGTAAACCGGACTGGATGAATCACTCCATCGTACTCCTGGCCTAAAACTGCCGAGGCAGCCCAAGGGTTCGCATGTGAATGATAACAAAGGTCTGGTTCGGTCCGGGTGCTGAGAAGTGGGGGGTGGAAACTATCTTGCGTTTCAGGAGCTCAAATGCTTCTTTGGCACAAGTCAGATCCTTCCCAGAGCGGATCTGTTCATCCGTCAACTCGTACAAGGTGGCAGCAATAACCGGTAAATCTTCAATAAACTTGTTGTAGTAATTGAGACTTCCATGAAACTCTGAACCCCCTTTAGCGTGGACGGGAATGGCAGATCTTCGACTCCTTTGCGATCTTGGGTGTCGCTCTCAGACCTTCGGCGCTGATTTCATGGGAGAGATACGGGATCGATAACTTCCCAAATTCGCTCTTGGGCAAACTCACAGAGATGTTCCAGTAGCGAAGTCTGAAAAGTAGAGCGTTTAAATCATCACAGAGTTGGTCCCAAGTCGGCGCTCCATGTGCAATGTCATCGATATACGAACTTCTCCCCAGGACTGGACCCATATATGTTGGAACCGGAATGTTCCTCTGGAAAACGGTCATCTGACTTGTGAGAGCCGACATCTCTGATTTCAGCGCATGGTTTTCAAAGGCTGAGGATTGGTTTCAGAGTCTTGAGGCTTCAGCTGCAAGAATTCCAAAACATCTGCGTCAACTTCAGCCTCTTCCTCTGGTGACAGTCTCACAAATCCCCACAGGCAATTATCCAACATAGCTTGATAGACAAGAGGAGCATTCTTCAGGCCGAAAGGCATTCTCACCCACTGGAAGTGTCCAAATGGACAAATGAATGCGGATATCAATCGTGCACGCTCCGTCATCCTGATCGCCCAGAAACCGCTAGCCATATCCAGACTCATAAACCACATCGCGGCCTCGAACCCAATCAGGAGGTCATCGATGAGTGGTAACGGGTAATGTGATAGCTGGATGAAGCCATTCACAATCCGATAGTCGATACACATTCGTATATCAACACCGTTCTTCTTCAAAACGATGACAATAGGAGATGCCCACGGCGAATTGGAGTACTCGATCAGACCAGTTTCCAGAAGTTTCTTGAGAAGCTCATACACTTCAGCATGAGGTGAGGGGCAACGGACCTTGGACGTTGGGCCACCGGTTTGGCGTCTCCTACATCTAGATCACAGACCACGCCCCTTGCCGGTGCGGGCGCTGCATTACCGTCTCCTAGGAAGATCTTCTGTGGTATTTCAGAATGTCACGGAGTTTCTTCTCCATTCTGGTGTTGTCTTTCCTGGTTCTCCAACATCAGCACTATCGATATCGCACTCCGGTGTCAATTCCTCAATCTCTGGTAACATGACCAGTTGATCGCGCAACTGGGCAAGGAGCTCCGTGCCTTCCCGCATATAAACACCTGGTTCCAGATCCAACTCTTCATTCGAGACTCGCATACACTGCTCATACTCCACTCGTAATTTTTCCACTGGTGTTCCTGGCATTCCTGAATAGGGATATCCCAAGACTCGTCCATTAGGTCCATATATCTGCAGGTAACTGAGAAGTCTGAGAACCACTTGCAGGAGACTCTGGTTCCGAGTCCGAGGAGCCGTCACCAGAACTGATGCAATCGTCACCAGAGTCGTGGGAGAGACACTTTCAGAGGACACCTCAGAATCTCTGGTATCCACACTTGCGTCCCAACTATCCGCCACTCCACTACAGCAGCAATCATCTGTCTGAGTGGATGCATCTAGGGCAAAACGCACTCGCTTCGTGACTGGAGTCGGGTCTGATTTCACAAACTGCACCCGAGCATTATCCAACCTCGGACGTTGCAGTATCTTCGTCGGCCATGGGTAATCTGGACGCTCCACACAAGGCGGTTGTGGCATCAGAGCCTCCAGCCTTGCCTCTCGTTCCATACGCTTCTTCGTTTCTGGTGACGGAGTGCTTTCCAGGATCAATACCTCCCAATCACGATATGCGGCGGAACCTGGACGCACGAAACGTCCATGTCTCGGGAAGAAACCATATTCCACGATCCTCGCGACATCAGAGAGCTCGTTGACCCAGGTGTTCTTATCGGAAATATTGACCACTCGAACTGCCACAGGCCATGAGCGGGCAGCATAGATCAGCTGTGTGACCCAACGATCACCACGTCCAGCCCACACGACTTCCCGTTGCGGATTCGTCGGACCGTAATCAATCCTAACAATAAACTCCTCTCCAGGACTCAGAAGAACAGCCTCGCTTGGTCTGACAAACCTGCTACGACCAATGTGGTCACCAGGTTCCCAATTACACATCATCACCACGACTTCGTCTGGTAACGACACCAGACCTTCGCGAGTACTGATCCTCACTCCAGCGGCAAACATAAAGCCCATTCCTAAAAGCACATCAATTCCTTCACCAATATTCGCGACCCAAACATTCACAATGTACACCACTCTTGGCCCAAGTGTCAACTTGATCTCAGCGCTGGCGCCAATGTACGTCGAAACACCACCCATCCCTGATACCTTAGTTTGCTTGTGCGACTTGAGTCTGAGTCCGAGCTTACGCGCAAAGTCGTAACTCAGAATGTTTATAGTCGCACCGGTATCCAGGAGAATCTTAGTCCGGCGATCATTCACAGCACCATGTACCATCACCACATCTCGCTTGGAACGATCAGGGTAATTATCCTCCCACCAGCCGTAGCATTCGCCATCCTTCAGTCTGAATGACACTGTGTCGTCAGGTATCGGGTCGGTGTTTTCAGAGATCTCGGGTAACTTATTTCCTGAGTTTCTGAAAGGCACAGCTGATTCCTGGGTTAAAGTGGTCATGCATTGTTGGGGTTTATCTTGAACCTTTCTCAGCTCCGGTCCTACACACACTAGAACACATAACTCTGGGGTATTGCCTTGCCCGGCGCGTTTCGGATCCCCATCCGACGGGCGTATTAGTTTAACGGCTTCCCAGAGTCTGCCTCCTCACCCAGAAGTCTTTCTCTCAGGTGGTTTGGCATGTCCTTCAGTGCGCCTTGACGGGCGAGTTGCTTGAGTGCTTCCAGAGTCTTCAAGTCTTCACAGGGTTTTCCGGGATGTAATTTTCCACACACTTCACAGGGGGTGCTCGACACATTCGGCTTGGATGCCCTTTTTCCTGGCACCGGTCACACGTGATATCCCTCCAGCAGTCTTCTTCTGAGTGTCCTGAGCGTTGACATTTCTCGCAAAACTTATTCCAATAACCGCCATTTTCAGGACGTCTCTGATGAAAACCTTGACCCGACGATCCAGACGGGGAATGGGGCGGTGGACGCCATCCCATGTCTCCCATTACTCGGTACACTTCATTTGTCAGGGTCTGCGTCCAGTCAGCGCTCGGCGGAGCTGTCGAGGCACTCGAAGAAGTCTGTGTAGTGTCTCCATCACGGGTAGGCTCTGAAGTCACACTCTGAAGTCGAGAATCACCGGCTTGGTCTCTGGCATCCTGATCGGATTTTAACGATCCCTTATAGTTTGCAGTGTCATCATCATCAGAATCTTCAGAGTCCGGGTCTCTCACGACATAAGTCCGGTTCATGCGCTTGGGCTTGAACGGTCCTCGTGGAATATTGTCTGCTCGGAAGTCTCGAGGCTTGGTGGTGGTCATATCTTGGTCACCTGTTCGCCAGACATCTTCATCCTGTTGTAAAGCGTACTCCAAGTCTGAAATACGTCGGAATCTCTGACCTTGTAGCGAAGTTTTCAGGCGCGCATCCTTGAGCTTCGTGATAAAACGGAGCACATGCTTCTCAAGACGCTTGGACGATTTTCTGAAGTCAATGTCGGCCTTCCCAGCGGCGGAGTTGAGTCGATAGAAGAATTCGAGCGGGGTCTCAGAGTCCTTCATAGCCATTGTGAAATATCTCTCTGAATATGATGACCGCGCCTTACAATAACGCTTCTTGAACTCTGACGACAACTCCTTCCAGTCACGGGACACACTTTGGGGAGCTGGTTAAACCAGTCACGCGCAGATACCGGAAGCTTCAACTTGAGCTCCTGAATGCGTGTCTTGGTCGACCACCCTCCTTGAGACGCCATATTCGTGAATCGCTCCCACCAGTGAATGCGTTCCCTGAGTGTGGCTCTAGGATCGAACTCTCCGAGGTTGTTGGAGTTCATGAACGGCCTCAACGTCAGAAGTGTAGTTCCAGCTTGAGCTTGCGTCGCTGCTGTCAGGTTCATCACTTCACCAAGCTCAGAGTCGTCTGAAGACGAGCTTTCGGATTCTGAGCTCGAGTCCTCAGAGTCTCCACCAGGGTCTGGTGCTTCACCACGGCGCTTCTCTCGGCGGGGTGCCTCTCGGTCTCCATCAGACCGTCTAGCGTCTGATTTCCGCGGTGGATCTCGTCGTGGAGTCGATGCACGCCTGGCGTCCCCCTTGGCTTCCGTCACCGAGGCTACTCGAGTCACTTGGGTTGCTGTAGTGGTCGTAGCGGCGACGCCATTCCTCTCGGCCTTCACTCGCTTCGTCACCGAGCTTCGCGCAGGGGCAGTTTGCTGGAAGGTAGCAACTTCTCGAGGAGCCGCCTTGAGAGCCGGTGGGTGCGACATGGGTTCAACCCTAACCCCACTTCTGATTTCTGATCCGATTACGGGATACTTAGTTGCAACTTCAGGGTCCTCAGTGTTTAACACCGGGGTTGCAGTTGCTGAATCAGGGTGACCGACCCTTCGCGCCTCTTGAACTTGGGACAATGTTGCTCGAAGGTTTCTCAACTGACCGGCTTGGAAGCGTTGCATGTTCTGAGAACTCTCTTTCTCCCTGTCGCGCTCAGCTTCCATATCCTTCATCCGCTGTTGTAAGGTCTCCATTTGGGAAATCCAGTCTTGCTTCATCTCGTCTGTCGCGCGCGCACGTTGGGCTTCGGCCTCGGCTTCTCGCTGTCGCCAGCGATCGGCAAACTCCGATTCCAGACGTTGGCTTTCAGACTTCCAGAGATTCGATTTCAGAGTCTCCAGCTCTGCCACGCTGTGGCTTCTGGGTTTATTCTCCGATACCAAACTTCTCCGTTCTTCAGCATCGTCAGCGCGTCTTTCCGCCTCCAGTCTCGCGTTTTCAGACTCCAACAAGCGATCGGTGAGCGTCTGGATCTCGCGTCTTGCTTCCAAGTCGCGTTGTTCCCGACGACGGTCACGTTCCATGGACTCCAAGCGTTCTCGGGCCAAGAACTCCATCTGCGCTTGCTCCATCCGGCTCTGCCACTCCTGCTGTTGCCTCATGACGTTCAGTTCGATCTGGGCAGGCCCTGATCTCTGAGAGCTTCGTGCGACTCGACGCGATGGAACTCAAACGTCGAGACGGCGCTTTCCGAAGGTCTTCACTCTTCTCACTCTGGCGGTGGCTTCGGTGGCTTGCACTTCGGCTGGAAACAGATGAAGGCGGGATCTCTGGCGTTGGTTGTCTGAAACCCTGTGAAGGCTCATGGCGAACGCCTGTTTTTCGGGCTTTACATCTGACACCTCAGCTTCCTCTTCCAGCATGTCGATGTCTTCAGGTTCCGACTTCACAGGAAACAACGTTCGAGTCACTTGGGTTCCCATACCTTCTCCGGAGACCATCCCTCCGACATCAGCGCCTTGGGCGATCAACGCCAGACCCTCTGCGGACAGCAGCATGTGTGATGCCGCCCCTCGACTCACAGACATCAAGGACGAGTCTGTAGAGCTTCCACGCGAGGTCTGGAATCCAGATGACTGATCGTCAGAGGTCCCGATGACACTGGGAACTGGCACGTCCGTCATTCGAGTTCGAGAGCTGTTACGATCTTCAGACATGGGAGTTCCAGACTCTGGTCGCGTGTTGTCAGAATGACTCTCGTACTGTGGCAATGAAGACAGCGACGGTGTCGACAAGGCTGACGGTGTTGACGGGACTTGTGGGCGCGGCGGTCTCTGCTGTAAGCGCTTGGACTGCGGCGGCTCATCACTGCTGGAACCATTGGAGCTATGCGTCACTCGGAGTCCGGTCACCCGGAGGCGCTTGATCAGCTGTCGTCCTTGTAGGTCAGCATCCTTGTCCGGTAATACACTATCGGTTCCTTCTCGACTTGTTGTGTCTTCTTGTTTCATGCCTTCTGAGAGTCGGATAACCTGTAACCTGGCAGTCACGGTGGCCCACTCAACCAGTTCCATGGCAAGACGGCTCTGAAGTTCGGTCGCCACACTGCGTACCTGAGACTCAAAGATCGCTGACGCCTGGGTCTGGGACCACGTCGGGAGCAAGTTCTGGAATTCAAAACCCGCCTCATACAGCATTGTCTGGAGAACAGCCACACACTCTGGTGCCGTCAGCGTGCTCATTGGAATTTCAACGTAAGAAAGGTCTTGAATCCGACCAAAACCATGACGTCTCACGTGAAATTCCGAAATCCACATGTCTTCAGGGAATACAGAGGAGCACCGCCACTTGATGTAGTCGCCGGTCGTTGCAGCGGCTTTCTGGAAGACGTCTACACTGGGCTTCGTCGTTGGCCATACGTACTCGACGCTTGGCGGGGCGACTCTACCGGCATGCATATCTTTCCAGCGGCGGAGCTCGCGACGCACAAACATTACAGCTCGTTCTCCATCAAGCGAATCAGCCCTCCCAGACTCATCAGACGGTGTCTTCAGAGAATCTTCGGACTTGATCAGCGTGTCCTCCGACATTGGCGCACCTTCAGACTTCGGAGACTGCGGAACACAATCTTCAGGGAGTCCGGGTTCTGGCTTCACCTCTTCCACGGACTGTCCGGAGGTCGTCGACTCTGAACGCAGATCGACCACTTCCGGGGACTCAACCATATCGGCGCCTCCCTCAGACGCGTCATCACCACCTTCGCGGGCAGTGGTCACCTCGTCACCAGAAGCTTCGACTTCTGACGAGCCTTCCTCAGAACCTTGTTCACCAGAGACAGCGGGTGCCTCCTTAGCTTCTGGTTCCGCAGCAGGCTGGTCTTCGATCGCCGGTTCTCGGACGTTCACACTCTCAGCTGCCTTCTTCTCTCGCGCAGCCTTCCTCTTCTCGCGAGCCGCCTTCTGGATAGCGTCCAAGTCTGGTTGCTCGTCAGGCGGCAATCCTTGGAGGCGCTTGGACTGACGTGTCAGAGCACCGCGACCGCGACCACGGCGTCCTCCTCTCGTAGATCCTGGTGTAGCCATCTTGAATATAGACGCTTGACAGGAAACTTTCTCTTCTTGTACTCTCAAATCCGGTGATATCACTATACCAAGATCCGGGCACGCGCACCAGTTGTCGCGAAGTCGGTGAAACTTTGATCGCGGAGCAGGTGGCGTATAGTGAACCCGGCTATATGGCTACTGAAAGTATTTTAGAGCCGTACAACGTAGGTGGGCGTGTGTGTTACCTTGTTGTATCCCTGTGGGTTCGTTGTCTTGGGAATATGACCCTCGCCGGAGTCTAGAGTTTAAAGTGAAGAGAAGTTGTGTTCCCTTGAAGTCTGGTGTCGGAATTCAGGAAGTCCTTCCAGGAGCGTCCAGGAGTCGGAGTCTCTAGAAACCAAGTAGGTTACCAGAAAATTGGTGGTCGGAAAGAGGTTTATACCAGAGAGAAAGTCTGATATCGGTGTCTGAATATCACAAATCCAGAACCGAGATACTTGATTCTCAGAGATAAACCAACAAATATACAGAGTTCAGGAATATACAAATATACAGCCGTTCTTATTCTTTCTGGGCCCTTGAACGGTGGGCTAATACTCCAGGTCAACTAGGGACTCGTTACCAGACACCTGGTCTGTCTGGTATCCCTGTCACGTTCGCGCACCACCCTCTAATATAGAGGGAAATATAAACCAATACAATCAGTTATATATAACAGTCTACCTTGCACCCTGGAAACGACTGTCTAGTTTCCAGAGCCTGTCCAAACGAGCAATATGAAATGGGCTACCGCTAGAGACAAAACAAACGACCGAACTAGGATATGGAATAGGCGGGTCCTCTCAGGTCTCTACGTTACCTGATCTCCACCTAAGGGGACTTATTTGGTGGAGATCACACGGCGTACGTCCACGACGCAGTGGCTTGGGTACCTCTCAAGCGGACTTGTGTAGTAGCAAGCAAATTGAACTCTGTTTATCGTTTTATCTTTCTCATAACTCTCATATATATCTGGTAACTCTCTTCTTCTTGTCGTCCTTGGCGTTCTTCATGCATTCAGTCTTCAAATCTCAGGTACACTTGGTTCTTGTATGTAGCAGGCATCTTGACTTGGTCTCAGTATACAGTCAGTATAGCCGATCTTGATGAGTTGACAGGTAGAGACGTCATCTTGGGGGATGTGCAGGTCCGTCATCACTTGATTGCGTGACTTAAACTTGGTTTCAGTATGGTCGGTGTAACAGATCCCGATGGGCTGATGGGTAGAGACGTCATCACGAGGGATGTGCAGGTCTGTCATCACTTGATTGCGTGACCTGAACTTGGGTTCACTTGGTTTCAGTATGGTCTTGAATCTTCGTTGATTTCCGAGTCTGGTATCCGGGTTTTCAGAGTCTGAAATCACTTTGATTTTCAGAGTCTTGGTCATATAGTGTGGAATACCAGAGTCTTGAACGGAATATCATAGTACGGAGCACCAATGCTTCAACGTACACGAAGTTCTTGAGGGGTGCGCGGGTGCGCGGCGTCCGGCGCGCGATACTTGGTCTCTGCGGGTAAGTAGTATAGATCCTTGAACCATCATCGTCGCGCTGGACGGTAACGGGATGAGGTCTCTCAGAGATACGTTCTTCTGAGAGACTTTCCGCCAGGAATTAGGCACTCATCGTCGGGGAAAGTCCGGTGACCAGACAGAGTGCATTTGATCTTCAGGGTTGTGCACACTCTGAAGTACACTTCTGGTCCATTGGGCCCCTTTACAGTCAGGCGAAGGTTCGTCTAAAATCTTCCACAGATGTCGCACGGGTGCAGCCGTGTCCCAAGCTCCCCTTTCTCATAGCCCATATTATAACCAATCACATCGTAACGTAATATCCACCTGTCGCTCGAAAATCGGAGATAGCATCATGTCACTCCACTGCAATCACTACCGACTCCGTCGGAGTGTTGGAAGTCCGTATCAATGGACTTCGTGTTTGGTCTTCCGCGCGATTCCAAGCGGAAGACGGGTATTGTGGTCTTTGTAGACCGTTTCAGCTCAAGTGACTTCCGAACAGACAGCACGTCTGTTCGTCGACATGGTGTTCAAACACCATGGGATGCCGAGCGACTTTGTGTCGGACCGTGATTCGCGCTTCACGGCGCGTTTCTGGCAAGAAGTGTTTACACTTCTTGGTACCCAGTTTTCAATGTCGACTGCGGATCATCCGCAGACGGACGGTCAAACCGAGCGCGTGAATCGCGTGCTCGTGGACTTGCTGAAAAGCTACGCCCACTCGTTCCATAACTGGAGCGACTGTTTGCCGATGGCTGAGTTTGCCATCAACAATTCGGTGCATGCCGCGACCGGGCATACACCGTTCTTCGTGAACGCCATGCGGCATCCACGCCTACCGAGCGTTCTCGGGGCGGTGGCTCCCTCTTTAAGTGGGGGAGGATCTACGGTTGTGTACAATCAACCGCAGAAAACAGCTGATCAAACGACAGTATCAGCCGTTGTTACACGTGCAAAAGCTGCGTCTCGTGCAAAGCAACACGAGACGGGAAATGCAGAGAATGGGTCTGTGCAGGGCACAGACACCAAGAGGAAATGCGCGCAGGCCGGGCCTGCTGCGAACGTGCATGACATGTCTGTGCAGGGCACAGACAGCATGGGGAACCACGCACAGGACAAACCTGTTGCGAACAAAAACAAAGTGTTTGTGCCGGGCACAGACGCTAACAAGAAACACGCACAGGCGGGCCTGTTGCGCATTCATATGACGAGTCGGTGCAGGGCACCGACGTAAAGAAGAACCATGCACAGGCCGGGCCTGTTGCAAACCAAAATGACATGTCTGTGCAGGGCACAGACAAGGGTAAGAACCACGCACAGGCCGGGCCTGTTGCAACGACAAGTGACATGTCTGTACCGGGTACAGACACTTTAAAAGACACCGAACTGAATGGCAATATCAGTTCGAGAGTAATGGACTTTGTCCAAGAACGACAAGCCGTAATTCGGTTTGTCCAGGATGCGATAGCAGCTTCTGTCGACCGACAGAAGCTGAATGCTGACAGTGTGGGTAGAGGCAACACAAATGAATTCGAAAAGGGTTCATTGGTTTTGTTAGCTACGCAAAACCTACCTACACATGCAACTTCCGCTTTCGGAACAAGCAAGCTTGCTCCGCGCTTCATCGGTCCGTTCACAGTACTTGAACGGCACGGCAACGCATACACGTTGGACTTACCGTCCAACATGCGGCTCCACCCGACCTTCTACGTCGGGCGCTTGAAGCCCTACTTGCAACCCGAGTCACCTAGCTCTGGTGACTCGTCGGTGACGCGAGGCCTCGCTTCCGTTCGATCGCAGCAATGCGATCGCGAAGCTTGCGAAGCTTTGTTACCAATTCGACACGAATGTTCGAAGCGGTTTGGCACGCCTGTGCGACCTGAGCCTTCATCATACTCAGGTCTTGCTTCAGAGCAGCGAACTCTGCGCTCTGGAGCTCCTCAAGAGCCTTCACACGGGCGTGAAGGGAAGAAGAAGAATGCTCAGCCCCGGGCTGAGCATGTGGCGGTTGTCTACCAACCGCGCACTGCGCGAAGCTTGATCCACCGGAATGTGGATCGGATAGTGGACCATACGAGTCAGAAGACGAACCGAGGTCCGGTTCGTTTTCGAATTCGTTGGAGACAATCCTCTCCCCAGCGAGGTACATGGTTCCCGCGGAACGTCCTGATGACGGACGTTCCGGAAATGGTGAAGGCGTACGAAGCCCACCATGGACTCGAGGCGTAATGCCTCTGCGAGTGTTGCGAGTGTTGGCAACACTCGACGACTCCAGTGCATCCTCAACACTAGCACGGAGGTCTTTGAGTTGTTCAGGTACACGTACGGACGTGTACCCGTTGATATCGGCATCGCTCAGGCGAACTGCCCCAATTGGACAGTGCGAGCAGATAATGCCAATGGGCACTGCGCACGGAATACCCGCTTCCACAGCCTCATTGTGGAGGCGTTCGATCTTGACACGCTTAGAGAAATTGCCGAAGCGTTCACGAGCCGCGGCCAGCCGGTCACGGTACCCTTGTGGGTCTTTGTTGAAGTTCTCAACAAAGGCATTCCAGCTTTGACAAAGTGCCTGCCACTCGGGCACTTTGCTATTGCGAGAGGTTTTCTTCGAGTTCCAATGACGGAGCTCGTGGAACAGTGCGATATAATAATCGCGTCTTTGAGTCGATAACGGCTCAAAGTTCATGGCGATGGCGCTAGCGTCATCGACGATACTGCTGCAAACATACAGCGGTATCGGGTGTGGAGGCAAAGAGTTGCCCACACGATCTGCAATGACTCTTGCAGACGGCATCCAAGTATCGCGCACTGGAGGCTCAGTGCGCGGAGCAGCGGGCGCTTCCGACGTGGAAGGCGTCGTTTCAATATCGCTGCGCGGACGCTACGGGGATGAAGCGTCCGAGTCGTCCTCACGTGGACGACGTGATCCTGCAGAAGGCTGAGAGTCCTTCTTATCAGAAGACGAGGAAGCCTCGTCCTCCATGGCCGCTCCCTCTTCGGAGTCGGACCCATAATCGACCGGCACAGACCCGTCGGTGGCGAGGATCGCCGAACCTTCTAAGACAGTCGTAGGAGTGACTGTCTTAGCATACTCAGCACGTTTTTGCTGCTGCTGAGTGAGATAATCATTGACGGAGAGCTTACTCTCCGTCGTTTCGCTTGGAAGTGTCGACACTGGGGTCGACACAGGCGTAGAAGTCGGCACAGAGGCCGGTGCAGACACGGGCGTCAGCACAGAGGCTGACGCAGGCGCTGGCGCAGACGCTGGCGTTGCGGTTGGCGAGCTCATTGCGATAGTGAGCTCGGAGTTCTCCCGGAGACTTGACGGTTGTCGTCAAAGCTATGATTGACGTGTCGAGACCGGCACGTGTTATCTTAACGGGGGGGGGGTGTAACAGGGTTACACGTAACCTTAACAGACATGTTGTCTGTTAGCGGTTGGATAGTTTTCCTGCTTTGGTGTAGCACACACCAAAGCTTCATATCAAGAATACCTATTGGTAGAAAGTGATACATTTCTACCAATTAGAGGCATGGAACACTGTTAACCACACGTTGACAGTTCCCTTACATTTACGTTAGCAGTTTTAGGAGGAAAACTCAGTTAAAGGAAACACAAATAAACAGTTCTCAATTTTACAGTAAAGCTATCATACCTTTACTTAGATCTAGCTATACTTACGAGCCGTAAGTATAGTAAGTCTACTTCTAAGTAACCTACGCTTCCTCATACACGTGCGCACACGTGTACGCTAGGTAGTGAGCCAAGTAGGCCCACTACATCTATGACCTCGCATTGCTCGCGAAGTAGAGGCCACTGCCTCGTGACACAATAATTTGTGCCAGGAACGAGAGCAATCTCGTGTTCTACACAACGATCCGGTGGGAGTTGGGATGGTGGGTGTTTCGATACCACATCCGAGAACTCTTTAACCCGAGGATACACTGAATCCTCCGGGTTCTTAAGGATCTCAGAACTTAAGCGCGTTGAACGCTGCTTCGTGAACCATTCCAGGACCTCGTCCATTATGGAGGAAGAGTTCAAATCTTCAGGAGAGGTCTCCGGCTTCAGGAGCACCATCTCCGCAATCTCTCCGGCCTTCAACTTTGACAGGAAGTCCTTCATGGACAATTCCTCGAGCTACAGCAACGATGACACCTCAGACAGTGCCTCCAAATGGACGGTGCCTTCCTTCACTTGACGACCGGACACGCTGTCGAAGACATGATACAGATCTTCGACCGGCCGTCCGGTGGGGTCTCAGACTCCGAGTGTGGAATTTGGTTACCCACACGGGAGGTGCTCAACGACACCTCCACCCTCGTACTGGTCTTCTTGACCCCGCGGGGAACTCTGTTACCCACGCTAGCGATACACGTAGCGCTCTTCTCAGCAGTTTCTGCTGCTTGCGGATCTATGTACTCGCCTGGTCAGCGCCGTCCGGCACCGCCACAGTCGAAGCACATACGGCGCGACGGCTCTCAGCGTTGGGACTTGCCGTCGCAGCAATCCCACAAGCTTGTCAATGAGCCTTGGTCTCACGACCGGTTGCGAGGCTCATCGCACCACCTTCGTTGGAGTCAGCGACTCCCAGTACTTCTTCGGGCGCATAAGCGCCTTGGCGACCATCTCTGGCGCATCAGTCCCGGACAGAGGTGGGAACATTACTCACCAAAGCTCTGTCGGAGACTGCGGGCCGGCTAGCCCCAATGGCTTTGCCGCGCCAATCGACCCAGAGCTCGTGCTTTTCGAGCCACGGCATGCCCAGGATCAAGTCGTACTTATCCATGTCTTGGAGAAGGAACGACGCCGTGCTGTCAAAGTCCTCAAACTTTACAGACAGGTTCATCCGGACCCCAGGTACGTTAACCACCGTACCATCGGCCAGTCTCACCGAGACCTGGCCCCTGCCTTCGCTTTCACGCAAAGCGTCAGCATACTTGTCGCCATTCCGCGCGATCGTCTGACGTCGAGCAAAGTTCGTCGACTCCCCAGAATCAATAAAGATTCTGAAGGGATCTCCGTATCCCATACACTCGCGTGTACCACAAGCAGTCCGCCGCTGCTCTTCCTCGTCTCGAGAGCACCCAGGCTCTCAGGGGCTAAGCCTCCACGGCGTGCGCCGTCCGCACTCCTACCACGGGGACTTAGATTTTCCCCAATATGGCGCCCCGCACCTACTGGTGACTCCAGTTCCATTGGCGCTTGGGTGGTGGCTTATGCCACGGGCCCCTCGGGCCCCTACGTTTGGAAGGGAACTTCCTTCTCCCTCCCGCAGGGCAGGCACGTTGCATGTGCCCGAGCTTCCCACATCCGTAGCAACGGATGGAGCTCTGTACGGCCGTATCCAGTTCCATGGATACCGGCCCGGTGCTAGCTCCAGCTGCTGGAGCTCCTTGCACTGCGCCTGTCGACGCATTGTGGCCTTGCCACACCGACGTAGGAGTACGAGCCTGTCGGTGGCTGTACTCCTCTTGGAGGGCGATCTGGATCGCCTCCTCCATTGTGTTCGCATGCACGCGGAACAATTGTGTGCGGGATGGGCCCACCTTCAAGCAATCCATTAACACTGACACCTTCAGGCAGGGGGTTCCCTACCAGAGATGCAGCGAGTACTCGCATCTCTTGGATGTACTCATGCAGCTAACGTGTCCCTTGTTTACAGGCAAGGAAGCGCGAGCGCTGGCGATACTCATAGTTCGCCGGAAGGAAGGAGGCTCTAAGCTGTTGATACAGCTGAGCCCAGGTTATGGAGCAACCCAGCGTTATCGCTTCGCGCGTGTACGCCCAGGTCTTCGCCCGACCTCCCAGGTTGTACAGGGCGAAAGCGACCCGAAGTCGCTCGGTCGAGATGAGAGCCGCGTCCATCGCGAGCTCTACTTCTCTGACCCAGAAGTGGAGATTCTCTCCCTCCTTCCCCTCATAGAGGTTAACCTTAAGCCTCAACGGCTTAGGTCGGGCTGGCTTCATCTCAGGCGCGGGGTACGTGGGCGATAAGCCCTCGCTCATACGTGTCGAATGCCTCGATGCGTTCAACCTGCTCGGTCGGCGTAGCAGCCGCCAAGCTTCGGAGGGCATCTCCTCCAAAGATGCCCACCATCTTCCGGACCGACTCAAACTGAGAGTCGGTCAAATGAGGGAACTCCCCTCTATCCATCTTGGCTTACCTTGTAGGAGCCACACAGGATTCAGGTAGTCAATCTACCCGCGTAGGCGTGGATTGTGCTACCAAGTGTGACGGGGTCACACGAGCATCTTGATAGGCTCAAACTGTGGGATCATGATATTTACAGCTTCAGGTATTGTACTTGTGATCACAAACCATAATTGGGCTATCCGTACCACGTCACCGTAGCACTGCCAAGATAATAATCATGTAGTTGCAACAAAGTTGTTGGATACCAAACTCGATAGGGCTCAAAAATACAGCTAAGATGCCTCTCTTTACGATAGTATTGCTAATGGGAAACGTGTACTTGGCGTCAAGACCGATAATACAGTGCTTATGCTGCTGCTCGGATCTTCAGATACATTGATTCCAAATAATCTTCAGGCCATTCACTTTTCACATCGAAGTACGCTTCTGTGCGTCACCAGCAAGTTCTTCCCACGTCCAGTGGTCGAACAACAGGTAGTACAGACATGAAGCTGACACAAGGATGCCCAGTCCAAAGCCAACCCAAAGACCTTCGACATCGAAGTCCCAGTAAAACGCAAGCAATGCAGCAAGAGGCGTGCCAAATACGTAGTAAGCCACTGCGTTAATCGTCGCTCCAACTGTTTGCTTGCCAGCACCTCGGAATACCCCCTGGAGTACGGTGTTTTGCCCATCGAGGATTTCAAACGGTGCCCAAACTGCCAGTGCGCTAGCCGCTCGAATAATACTCTCTTGATCATTAAGAAGAAAACTTGGTAAACTCCATCGGGTCGCATACAGGAATGCGATGAAACTCAGTGATATCACCAAGGTGAGAGTAAGTGCCACAGTGCACGAAACTTTGGCTTGCTTTGGCAAATTGGCACCTAAGCAATTGCCCACGCGGATGTTGACAGCAACAGCCAGTCCTGCAAACACCATGTAGATGATGCTGTTGATGTTTACCAGTACGGAGTGAGCGCTCATGGACACGACAGCGTTCGGAAGCACACCTGCCATTAGTGTCAGTAGCTCGAACGCAACCCACTCCATCGTCATCATCAACATACCCGGGAAACCAAGTCGGAGAAACAAACCCACGTGTGCCAGTGCCTCCTTCAAATTCCAACCGCTCCACCACTGACTCAAGTGTTGTGGATGATAGTAAAAGTACGGGATCAGGAGCAGCGGCAAGGTGATATTTCCAAGAGACCTTGATAACGCAATGCCTTCGAATCCCATTGGCGTGTGGTAAGCCAGCACGTAGCCTGTCACGACGTTTACGACATTGGCGATGGTTGCAATGGCCACAAGTGGCTTCATAATGTTTTGCGCCTGCAAAACTTTCCGCACCAGTTCATAGAGAACCACAAACGGCATTCCCAGCAGCATCCACCTAGAAAAGCTTTGCGCCAACCTCGATATCTCTTCATCTTGCCCCACCAGCACCATCAGCTCCTCTGTGTACCAATTCAGAAGGAAAATAGGACAAAAAACTGTAGCTAGTACCAGCACTCCAGCTTGGAAGTAGACACCAATTTTATCATATCTCCGCGCACCATACGCCTGCGAACATAACGTGTCCAGGGCAGATGAGAGTCCGAAGCACACGGAATAATTCGTCACATTCATCAGCTGCAGCACAAACAAACATGCCGTCAAGCTCCTTATACTGATTCACTTTCAAAGGAAACATACCATAGTCGAAAGTGTGGCTGCATCCACATACTCCTGCGTATACGGGGAGTCTATATGCCCCGCCAAGACGATGCACGTGAGTCCAGGCAAAAACTCGAGTGCCGTCGTGCCCACCTGTCCATCCATTATCAGAGAGAGTGATCATTAATACTCGCTGGACTGCTATAATGATACTTGTGTCTCACTTACAACGGGGTATACGAGTGTCAGGAGTGTCTGTAGTTCCTCGGAGGAATTGGGTTCTGGCTCACAAGGCTTGACTTCGTGACAGGCTGCAATGGCCAGAAGAGTCTCATGCTGCTGTTGCAATAGCAATGGTCGAGTCTCGTTGGGGCTCACGGGCTCGTACGTCACAGGCGCCACCATTGCTGAAAAACTATCCTCCTTGATGTGCTTTCCGCCGTAGAATTAGAACTGACCACTCCACTCCATATCAAAGTGGAACACATCCACCGAGAGTCCCCCAATCAGGAAACCAATGGTGTCGTGATGAGGGATTTGGGTGTTGGGGGCACATGGTCTCCGATAATATCGGACGGATATCACAATGACTGATGCATTAAACATGGTCGCAGTCTTGAAGTTAACAGAATAAGGAGGATCTGGTCTCCTTGTATCAACAGAATTGATGCTAGGATGCCACAACGTTCAACGCTTTAGTTTACCAACATTGTGATTTGATATTTCATCTCTAGGTACCTTAGGCCGAACCGTGCATCAAAATGCTTATGTGTCATTCCGCTGTACGCTTCTGAGCTTCGTCGGCCAATTCTACCCACGTCCAGCGCTCGAACAACATGTAAAATTGCAACGAGGCGGCCACGAAGATACCGAAGCCAAAGCCAAGCCACAGACCCTCGACGCCAAGCAAAAAGTGGAAACCCAACAGTCCTGCAACAGGAATTCCGAATACGTAGTAGGCAACTGCGTTTACAGTGGCCGCCACCTTTTGCTTGCCTGCGCCGCGGAAAATCCCTTGCACGACAGCATTAAGTCCATCCAGCACTTCCAATGGTGCCCAAACTGCCAAGACACTTGCAGCTCGTGCAATACCTTGAGCATCATTAAGAAAAAGGCTCGGGATTTCACCCCGCAGCACGTACAACGTGATTGCAAACGTCGCTGAAATGGCAAGTGTCAGCGTCAGCGATACTGTACAGGCAACTCGAGCTTGTTTCGGTGCGTTAGCTCCCAGACAATTGCCAACACGAATGTTTGAGGCCACGGCAAGACCGGCGAAGGTCATGTAGATGGTGTTATTGATGTTCACCAAAACAGCATGGGCACTAACCGACACGACAGCGTTCGGGAGGATACCTGCCATCAGCGTAAGCAGCTCAAAGGCCCACCACTCCATAGTCATCATTAGCATTCCCGGAAGTCCTAGACGGAGAAACAGCCCCACATGCTCGAACGCTGCCTGCATGTTCCAACCGCGCCACCATTGACTCAAGTGGTGTGGGTGGTAGTAGAAGTACGGTATGAGCAGCAACGGCAGCACGATGTTACCTAAAGACCTCGATAAAGCGATGCCTTCAAAGCCCATCGATGTATGGTAGGTCAACCATATCCCAGACACGATATTCACGACGTTGCCGATAGCCGCAATGGCCACTAATGGCTTCATAATGTTTTGTGCTTGAAGTACCTTGCGCACAAGCTCATACAGGAAAACAAATGGCACACCCGGTAACGTCCAACGCGAGAACGTTTGCGCCAACCTCGACACCTCCGGATCTTGGCCCATGAATAGCAAGAAGCTCTCGGAATACCAATTCAAGAGAAAAACCGGTCCAAGACAAGCCCCAATAATCTGCAGTCCAGCTTGAAAGTAGATACCAATTTTCCCAAACCGTTTAGCACCGTACGCTTGCGAACACAATGTATCTAGTGCCGATGTCAGACCGAAACCAATAGAGTACGCTGTAATGTTCATGAACTGCATAACGCAAAACCATTACGTAAATTAAAGTCCCAATCAACGATAATTACAACATACCATTGTAGAAAGAGTGGCAGCATCCACGTATTGTTGTGTATGTGGTGACTTGATGTGTCCTGCCAGGATAATACATGTGAAGCCTGGTAAAAACTCGAGCGCCGTCGTCACAACCTACAAGACACCAAAGTCTCCGTTATTTCATAGTCCATCACCACAGAATAAGAAAATGAGATCGAGTCTCAATTGCAAATGGTACGTACGACAGGATATACAAGTTTAAGGAGTGTCTTGAGCTCTTCGATGACATGGGGCTCGGCCTCATCTGGAATCTCGAGACTACCTGGAATCCCCACAACAGTGTCCTTATAGTCCAATAGTGGTTGGCGTTCTCCACCATATTGTGTGAAGGTTGGGCTACGAGGCTCAAACGCCATGCTAAGTGCACTATTACCAGTATGCTGTCTGAAGTGATACTGAATCAGCAATGCTGGTGGACCAGTCAGTCAACTGGCGATGTGTCGTTACGTCGACGGTGAATGCAACGGACGAAAGTGATGGTCATTTATGTGGACAACATGAATTTAAAGTTGAAGTGACTAAGTTGCACGAAGGCATAAGTTAGTCGTTCGTGTAGATCGGAGAGAAAAACAGAGACTTCGAGAGGCAGGAAAACGCTTTGCCACTATCAACCACATTGTTCATACCCATTAGAGCAACGAAGTCGCCGTTGCATTACTCTTTTTGTAAGAGAGGAAATATCATTGGAAACATGAAATGCTGCTTATTGATACAAGACCACGCTTGGTCACAAACTAGCCCAAACGCACTGACAAACGGCGAAATGGAATGGCTAAGATTGACCGGAGCTGTTCTTAGCATTCAGGGAGCAGCGTTACATGCTTGTATAGTGATTGCCTCGGTGGTCGTAACAGCTCTTGGTGCTTGGAACAAACAAGCTCACGACATTGGTCGCAACATTGGTCAGCCAGGCATCCTGCGCCGCGCGGGATGAGCGAGCATGTCGCTCGGTACAATTAGTCGACGGCGTGCGAATGTTGAGTTTGTCTGAGTCGGTGCCGGCAAAAGACAGGCTCGGACACATGCGCCCGGCTTGTTGGTGGTGTGACCGCCACACCGAGGACACGACAATTGGGTCGCCAAGTCACAGCGACCGTGCAAGCAGGCACCGAGAAGGATGACATAATACACTCGTCACCACCTCACAAAGGTGAAACCACCGGCGGAGCCGGAGACTGCGTCAGAGCTCAGCATAGAGCGAGCGACCACTCCATAGTAGCTATAATACATGTAGCCCCACTCGTGCGTGAACGCCATAGCGAGGCGATCGGGTTGTGTGTCATTTCATCGAGCACTTCAACGAGGCAATTGAAAACATAAGACAGCGGTTTAGCAAGGGGTTACGATACGGCCGATTGAGTGCTTGTTGTGTGCTCCCATCGTTTCTTAGGGCTCCTCTAGCATCTGACAATTGCTCGGCTGAGTTTGACCAGCTGAAGCCACACTTGTTGCCCTTGCTGCCTTGCTGTCCCTTTGCACCCAACCGAAAGGATACGGATGTCGTCACTACGGACTATCTCTGGCAAAGACGATGTCGTGTACCCAAGGTGACGAAAGACTTGTTGCCCTTGCTGCCACGGTACAATGCAATCGCTGCGGGTTTACGAAGCTAGCGTCAATGCGAGAACGACGCCACTTCAGCACAGGTTTGCTTCAGGTTTCCCAAGAGCCTACTGCAAATCGTGTTTGAGGCAAAGCTGGAGCCAAAGTGAAAGGCCTGCTGACGGCCAGGTTGTCTCAGGCGGGTTCAGAAAATCGGAATTCCGCTTACAAACGCGCAGTGATTGTGCCGTTGACGGGTTTGGAAAGTCTGAAAAGCGACAGCCCCAAACCTACAACTCAGTACAAAAATTGACCGCACAATGCGATGAAACTGTAGCAAACCGGCGTTTCACTTGGTTTCACTATAGGGGTTGTTGCCACTTCGACTTCCGGATGGTTGACATCCACTTTTACACTTGCGTTCTGTAAGATCTAGAGAGCTGACGTGCCATTAGAGGAAATCCCCAAGTCGATCCACGTGGCTCCCTCTTTAGCTCATTTCTCTTTTCTTCCTGTTGGCAACAGATCTCCAAGACTCAAGCCCACAAACCCCTTCAAGATGGCTGACGAAGACGTTCAAGCTTTGGTCGTGGACAACGGCTCCGGTATGTGCAAGGCCGGTTTCGCTGGTGATGACGCTCCGCGTGCCGTGTTCCCGTCGATTGTGGGTCGCCCCAAGCACCTGGGAATCATGGTGGGCATGGACCAGAAGGACGCGTACGTGGGTGACGAGGCCCAGTCCAAGCGTGGTGTGCTGACGCTGAAGTACCCTATTGAGCACGGTATTGTGACCAACTGGGACGATATGGAGAAGATCTGGCACCACACGTTCTACAACGAGCTGCGTGTGGCTCCCGAGGAGCACCCGGTGCTGCTGACGGAGGCCCCGCTTAACCCCAAGGCCAACCGTGAGCGCATGACGCAGATCATGTTCGAGACGTTCAACGTGCCTGCCATGTACGTGAACATTCAGGCCGTGCTGTCGCTGTACGCTTCTGGCCGTACTACGGGCTGTGTGCTTGACTCTGGTGATGGTGTGTCCCACACTGTGCCTATCTACGAGGGTTACGCTCTTCCTCACGCTATTGTGCGTCTGGATCTGGCTGGCCGTGACCTGACGGACTACATGATGAAGATCCTGACGGAGCGTGGTTACTCGTTCACCACCACGGCCGAACGAGAAATTGTGCGTGACATCAAGGAGAAGCTGACGTACATTGCCCTGGACTTCGACCAGGAGATGAAGACTGCTGCCGAGTCTTCGGGTCTTGAGAAGAGTTACGAGCTGCCCGATGGTAACGTCATTGTTATCGGTAACGAGCGTTTCCGTACCCCTGAGGTGCTGTTCCAGCCTTCGCTCATCGGTAAGGAAGCTTCGGGTATCCACGACTGCACCTTCCAGACCATCATGAAGTGTGATGTCGATATCCGTAAGGACCTGTACTGCAACATTGTGCTCTCGGGTGGTACCACTATGTACCCGGGCATTGGTGAGCGTATGACGAAGGAGCTTACGGCTCTGGCTCCGTCCACCATGAAGATCAAGGTGGTTGCTCCGCCTGAGCGCAAGTACTCGGTCTGGATCGGTGGATCCATTCTGTCGTCGCTGTCTACGTTCCAGCAGATGTGGATCTCGAAGGCCGAGTACGACGAGTCGGGACCCTCGATCGTGCACCGCAAGTGCTTCTAAGTTGTCGAGGACAACTGGTCTTAGAATCTGGAGGAGAAATGCCGTCGCTTGCGAGTAGCATCTTGAGGCTTAAGTGCTTCGGTGCATTCGTACGTGGCGGTGCCGCCCATTTACTTTCAAACCTTTCTTTGCTTTAATTTCTAAAATACTAGGATTGATGTTGTGATCTATCCTGTGCTGTTATGTCTAGCTGTAACGTGCAGTCAGCATTGTCATTGATTCAGTAGCTGCTTGAAGGGATGTTTCGGTTTAACTCAACTGTATGTGTGTCAGAAGCTTGTAACGTGGACTCAACGACAATTTGCCCAGTATGCATGCTAGCAACAGCTCCAACACTGCATCGCGTACTTCAAGATGGCCCATTGCAGTGGCATATCAAATGATCACAAAGCTTAATTGTGTGTTGCGAAAACATTGACACGAGTGGGATTTGAACCCACGCCAATGAAGACTGGTGCCTAAAACCAGCGCCTTAGACCACTCGGCCATCGTGTCAACTAATAGTTACAATGAGAACTACTATTGACAACCATAATGGTCACTAATGTGCTTTTGAAGTGCATCCACTTACAGATGTATACCACCAACACTTTCCTTGATGTGCGCCACACCGTCGGAACTACAAGTTGGAGTGACTTCTCATTTGCAGTTCCTCCCTATAACACCATGGCGGATTCCGAGCAGACGTCGCTCCTTGTTAATGAATGCGATGTAGACCTCGAGTTCGTTCCTGCCATCATCACACGCGGCACGAGCTTCCCAGCTGTCAGCCCCACGTACACTGCGTCATTAGACGTGGTAAAAATCCACGATTACGAGACCGAGAGTGACGTTGCTTCGATTGTGCACGAATTAACCCAAGAACAGGATGAAGAACCCGACCCGGTAGCAATTGAGGAATTTTGGAAAACAATGGCACTCGCCTACCCCGTGGTCGTGACCTACACTCTCGAGTATCTTCCAGGCCTCGTGTGTATTGTCCTTGTAGGGCATATTGATTCCCCTAACACGAAACGTTACGTGGCAGCTGCTACCTTATCGACCATGTTCACAAATGTGTCGGCACTTTCAATTGGATTTGGTCTCACATCGGCCTTGGATACTTTGTGCTCTCAAGCTTATGGAGCGGGGAAGTTGCATAAATTGGGACTGTATTTACAGTCAGCGTTGATTGTGGTGGGGACGTGTTTGATCCCCGTTTTCTTGATGAATTGGCATGCTGAGTACTTTTTGGTGCTGACTGGACAAGATCCAGAAGTTGCGAAATTGGCAGGAGAGTTTTCCAGAGTGACTGTGTTTGGTGTGCCATTTCTCTTTGTGTATGAAATGATGAGGAAGTTGCTCCAGGCACAGAATGTTGTACGGCCAATGGTGCTTTTTGCATTGATAGGGACATTTGTTAATGTATTTGGAGGCTACGTACTGACGTACTGGACGTCGTTGGGATTTCACGGTGCAGCACTTTCACGAACATTGGGATATATGGTGTTACCACTTTGTCTAGTGCCGTACTTCATGGTGAGTGGCAACCACACAATGTGGTGGAGTGGATGGCAGATGAAGGAAGCATGGGCTCTAGTCCCGCTATTTTTGCGTCTCGGTGTTCCGGGATTTTTTATGATGGCAATGGAATGGTGGGCCTACGAGTTACTGGCAGTACTGGCAGGTAACTTGCCCGATGGTGTCGTGGCTGTGAGTGCCCATGCGGTGTTGATGAATGTGGCTTCTTCAATATATACGGTGTTCATGGGTGTCTCTATCTCGAGTAACATCCGCGTAGGGAATTGTTTGGGCGCGAACCACCCAAAGAAAGCACGAGTTATTAGTCGCACAACGCTCAGTACAGTGTTCGTGCTTTCATGTTTTTTCGCTGGGCTCGTCTATTTGTTTCGCCACCAGATTCCACTTCTTGTGATTAACGACCCAGTAGCGATTCAGCGTGCGTCGGATGCGCTTTTGGTGATGATCCCGTATGAAATTATTGACTCTCTCAACTGCGTGATTCAGGGCATTTACAAGGGAGCTGGTTGGCAGGATACGGCTGCTAAAACCAATGTTCTCGCCTTCTACGTCATCGGCATCCCGTTGGGAGCCTTACTATCGTTTCACTTCGGTATTGGAATTGAAGGGCTCTGGATTGGCTTCGGTATGGGCATCGCTACGGCGTTTACAGTCTGCAGCACTAATCTGTACTACGCAAGCTGGGAGCAAATGGCTCTTGAGGCACGCGCAAGACTTGCACACTGATAGGACAGTGTGCAAACTTGAACATCAGACGTAAGACAATAATCAAATTTGAGACTGCGGCCTGTATACGGTAATACTGTAATGTAACGTTACTGTGACTTATTTATATTGACAAAATTTGATCGGAATTTACAGTACCGGAAAGACCTCAACGTTCAACAGGCCGAATTTAACTAACATCCTCACATATTCGCGATACACAACTGTGACGGGGTCACACGAGCACCTTGCTTAGAGGAAACGTGCTATCAGGAGTATACAAACTCCTAGTGAATGACAGTTCACAACTATGGTATATAATTAATAGCTAGAATAGAGTAAGTTTTAGTCTGTTTATATTTATTGTGCCTTTTAGATATTTTGGCGGATCTGAAATTCAGATCTGTACCATTATTTATGGACCATAACAAAGGGAATTCGGTATATGTCGAAATAATGGTACAGTAGGACCATACCGTATAGCAATTGTCATATCCAGCAGCCATGTTTCATGGGGTTTGGGTTTCTGGTTTTCCTTCCAAGAATGATAATCACAAATGTATCATATTTGACAGATAATGTGGCTGGAAATGTGACATTATTTCCGGACAAAGGATGTCAGAATCAATGGGGTTTACCTCGAGAACCTTTCGTAGCTTTTCCATTGCTGGTGACTTACACAGCTGGACAAGCTTGTTCTTCTGTTTCCGTCTCAGATAGATGCTTGTGTGTTTCGTTTGGTACTGAATTCCTGATGCATCAGCGTAGAACTTGGCCAAAGTCGACGACATGCTGTGTCTCAATGTAGAGAACTACATCAAGTCGAAACTGATTCGTTGACATGATATGTTAGTACCCGCGAGACCACCTTCCTCCGTCGTTGCTGTGCTTCTGTCGTCCATTGCCCATTGGGAACTTAGTGTGCCAAAATCTGTTTCCAAGCTAGTTTCAATGTGTCCGACCAATCTGTCTCATTTTGTGGACCACCAATTCATGTTGGATATGACAATTGTTTTCAGGGTTGAAGAAAGATCAACTTTGATTGGCTATAATATTTTGTCGGATATGACAGTTTGCTGGATATGACAATTGCTATACGGTAATGGAATATTGAAATACGATCTTGGCTGATTGGTACTGTATCTTGGGAATTATTGCCCAATATACGTGCCTTTTTTGTATCAAACTCCGTCCCATCATCTTTTGATAGTCAAGTACCAGGAATTGTAACCACACACTAAAAATATCATATTTCCGTAATTACTAATGCGGTGCGTTGCCCGGAGAAGCTCTGGATATTTGTCAGATTAGAATTTCGGGTGTTTCACAGCGGCAGAAATAGTTGAACAAGCATTCGATGATGACTTGGGTCGAAGTTGGCAGTGATACACTGATACAATTGTTGGCCACGGGTATCCCGCTAATCTACTGAAGGGTCCGCATTTTGTGCTTGCTAGCTGGGTAAGGTGGGATATAGCACTTCCGTGATGATTCAGTAAAACTGAGTGTTGACTCGTTGCACACGTCCAATTGACGACGCCTAGCTTCCTTCAAGCTCTTGTAGTCTTGCGCACTCGGTCAGTGCACTTTTGCTAGGTCTAAAGTACTTCAAGAATTGCATCGTTAGTGGAGCCATCAGATAGAGTTGTGATAAGCTCTTTACGCGCGCCCCTGACACGTAAAATGAAGAACGTTGGGGAATTTTCAGAGTTGGATGTCGGAGAGGGGCGAGGATCATCTTCTCCACTGTAAGGCCTTGACACTTTTCGGTAGTTAGTGAATAGACTAGCAACACACAATATGAAGTTGAACAGGAATTCTAACAGCTAACATAGGTCGGTTTGTTGAGTAGCATACGGTGTTTATACAGGTGGCTAGGATGAAGTCTTGGTTTATCGTCGCCGTTAGACTTGAGCATGAAGACTGCATAATGGAGAGAGCAGCGCCACTAAGGTAACGAGATTTCTATGGAGTGAGTGAACTGCTACGATACTTTGTCGTATGAGCGCGAGCTGCCCACCCGGATCGCACAACATGATAATTCAAACCGTTGTGCTTGAATGTTTCATGAAGAGCGAGGGACAAATCTACAGAAGAATCGGGCATATCTACAGAAGATTGGGTAGGATTACAGAAATAGTGTCAAATCTACAGAACCTGTGATGTAATTACAGGAGACTGAGGCATTTCTACAGAGCAGTCCGACAAATGTACAGACACGAATGCATTCATTGGTGGATGGCTGTTGAATACTACGGAAGTGGCATTGGATTGGCCAGACTCGAAATAGTGTGCCCTTTGGTCAAACAGACTATTTTTAGTCTTCCAGAAATGTACAACTACGATATCTGAACTGTTTTACTCATTCATCGATCCGACGCTTGGTGTTTTGCCAATGTCTAACTACGGCTGGACATTCCTTCACTCATGTGAAAATGAAGCGATGAAGGACGAGTTTCTCGACCAGCAGAAGAAAACATTAACTGCCAAGAACCAGTTAGAAAAGTGCCAAGTCTGTTCACCTAACACGAACATGCACAAAATGCTCTATATCAGATATAAGTGTAACTCAGTCACATGTGCAGCCCTAACTGTGACGGGGTCACACGAGCACCTTGCTTGAGGAAGCGTGCTATTAAGAGTATACAAACTCTAAGTGAACGGCAGTTCACTAGTCCCTGGTCTGGGGGGACTTAATAGCCAGTTTAGAGTAGATTTTAGACTGATTTATTTATAGTTAATTAGGTTCATTTGGCCTGTAATACAAACTCCTAATTAACTATACTTTATCCTAATTATGCATATAAAAGGTAGGTTAATTACTATTGGTTGGCCCTCAGCCACCTCAACCTACGTGGCAGTAGTGTGGCCCACACCACAGTGTGGCTCACACAACTCCATCAGAGTATTAAAACAAATACTCACAGAAGTATATCAACTTCCATTCATGAATGTCCGATTTAGTCATGTTGACGGAAGGTCGTTCTTGACGGGGGAATGATATATCTACAGGTGAAAGTTACCGAAATACAGCAGAACTGTGATTTCTACAGAAGGGGTAGGCAAGGTGTAGGGATAATAGAATAGTCCATGTACTATTTGTCTTTGTGTCTACCTGTCAAAATCGCTTTGTCTTTCCAGTATTGACATGGAGGGGTTTAGCTGTTGAAGCTACATCGGAGGCATATCGTTCGGCTTCATCCAAGGTTGCTGCACCCCAATGGCATATAATTGTCTTTGGCCGGTAGTGTCGATGATTGTATGGACTTGACGTAGAGTACAATCCGTGGCGATGGTTGAAGTGCCTTGTACAGTAAAGCCCAGGACAACGAAGTACCGCTTCAGTCAATAATACAGGGATGTGACGGCACCCACGGAATCCAGATCTTGAAGCTACATCTATGACTTCTTTCTGAGTCACAAAACTGCATGTAGCGATCAGCCACATCCGCAACTCATGGCCGAAAGTAGGTTACCTTTTGCTAGCTCGCATCTCAGCCTATCTAGTGACCATTTGCGATGTATATGTGTCGGAACTTGCGTCGCTGTACGATAATATCTGCCGAAACTTGCGTCGTGGTGCCGTAATATTCTAGTGAGGGTTGCACCTACTGTCAATTCAATGTTGGAGCAGAAAAACAAGTATACAATGAATCGTCTACTACTGTAAGTACTAGAATACCCTAGAGAGTAGTTTTGTGCCTCGCGTCATACGCACATGGTGCCATTGAAATCAAATATCATATTATTTGAATGAACAATGAGTTAGACAGTAGCTAAACCTAAATGACACACCTTCCACAGCAGATACGCTCGCAAAAAAGGAAAATTTGATGATAGATGTCCACTAATATAATTAGTCAGTGTAAACTAAGGGCTGGGCCTGCTTGGGCAGGACGACCACGCTTCTTTTTTCTGCGTTTGTCCTCAAATACCGGTCGTTTACCTGATGTTCCATGAAGGTTCATACCTAGCTTCAATTGTACTGCTGTGAGATGAACACAACAACCCAATTTAAACCAGGTACGGCAACTACATAGGTGAAACTCTGGATGTATCAGCCAACCGCGAGCAGGTTGTGACTCGGCTTCGAACACTCTTTCCGTAGCTGCCTCTGTCTTCGCAGCGGAGGGTTTTCTCACCAGCGTAACTGGCTTATAATGTTGAAACACTTGGTACAACTTCCCGTTAGAGACTGCTATTGCGCTATCAGGTATCTGTTCAATTGACAACGCCTTTTCTGCATGCAGTTTGCGGTATCCGCGCAAAATTCCAGGCGACGTTCGAGTTTCTGTCTGGAATGGAGTCTCCAAGACAGATTTCAACGTGCAGCATTCCAGCAGTTTAGTGAAAAGGACATTCAACCTCAAAAGACGTCGTTGCGTCTGCTGTTGTTTGAACTGTCTGTTGAAATTCTCAATCGGATTGTTTGTTTTCGCCATTCCCATAGGTGTTTCAATACATTGCCAATGTCGATATGGACTAGTTATCCATTGTTGGATAAAATAACTACAGAAATCATGTAGTTCAGGGTCTCCTTTCCAATCCTTTACTGCGATCTGGATACGCGACTTCATTTCAACATGGTCTCGGGCATAGTGAAAGCTGTATACATGACGATAAACACTTTGCTGCTTCGATTGGCTGAGTTGTGATGTGTGTTTCTTCACGTTTTTCATGACGTGGAAGAAACACATTATGAACTTTGGTCCCTGCTCAACGTTCAAATATTGAAAAGCTACAGCATCGAACGCGTTTCGCTGAGCTGCATTCGCGTCCGTCATCACGTAACTGATGCATGTTATTTCGCCTGTGATCCTCATGTACATGTCCAATGTCGATTGAATAGCGACTTCCCATTGTGGCTGTTTAGTATCCGAAACAAGAAACATCGAAACTAGGTGAAACTGTCTCCACATATCCGACACTCCGATTGCAATGACAGGAAACCCTTTTGAGTTGAGCTTAAATGTTGCATCAAGATGAATCATATACTGCGCGGCAAACTTCAATCTCCGGATTGTTGATTTTGTGGCGAATCCGACGACCAAAGGTTCGTCCTCTGGCCCTTTGTCTAACTTTGGGTTGCCATACATGTCAACACAGTAGCAAAATGAAAAAGCCTCATTGTTAACTATAGAAGTCGAATACGGGTGCTGTAGAATAAGTTTCTCCATTTCATCGACAAAGTCGTTGTCATGGAGAATATTCTTTCGATAGTTGCGAACTCTTGTTTGAACTTGAGACAGCAATTTTTTAGGGTCGGATTCTCGATGTTGAACTTCTTGACCAACTCATTCATAACACAGGCTGGTTTTTCACTGATCAAGACTCGCTCTCGGATGAATCCTTGTATTCCAAGCGTAATTTCGGGATTTAGGTGATGATACCTTGCTCAAATGATATCCGCTTTGGAAAATGTCACTGCGCTTTGATTCTTGACAAAATAACACTTTCATGAACCATTTACACGTCTGAGCATCGCTAGTTAGTGTAACGGGGTTACGTGAAGGAGTACCCTAGAAAGGGTACTGCCTTTAGAAGTTGATATACTTCTGTGAGTATTTGTTTTAATACTCTAATGGAGTTGTGTGAGCCACACTGTGGTGTGGGCCACACTACTGCCACGTAGGTTGAGGTGGCTGAGGGCCAACCAATAGTAATTAACCTACCTTTTATATGCATAATTAGGATAAAGTATAGTTAATTAGGAGTTTGTATTACAGGCCAAATGAACCTAATTAACTATAAATAAATCAGTCTAAAATCTACTCTAAACTGGCTATTAAGTCCCCCCAGACCAGGGACTAGTGAACTGCCGTTCACTTAGAGTTTGTATACTCTTAATAGCACGCTTCCTCAAGCAAGGTGCTCGTGTGACCCCGTCACACTTGGTAGCACTTGTAGTCAATCCACACCTACGCGGGTAGATTGACTACCTGAATCCTCTGTTGCTCCTACAAGGTAAGCCAGGATGGATAGAGGGGAGTTCCCTCATTTGACCGACTCTCAGTTTGAGTCGGTCCGGAAGATGGTGGGCATCTTTGGAGGAGATGCCCTCCGAAGCTTGGCGGCTGCTACGCCGGCCGAGCAGGTCGAACACATCGAGGCGTTCGACACGTACGAGAGAGGGCTAATCGCCCACGTACAGGGGTTGCAGACCCCCGTGGCTGAGATGAAGCCAGCCCAACCTAAGCCGTTGAGGCTTAAGGTTAATCCTTATGAGGGAAAGGAGGGGGAGAACCTCCACTTCTGGGTCCGAGAGGTCGAGCTCGCGATGGACGCGGCTCTAATCTCGACCGAGCGACTTCGGGTCGCTTTCGCCCTGTCCAACCTAGGAGGTCGGGCGAAGACCTGGGCGTACACGCGCGAAGCGACAACGCCGGGTTGTTTCACAACCTGGGCTCAGCTGTGTCAACAGCTTAGAGCCGCCTTCCTTCCGGCGAACTACGAGTATCGCCAGCGCTCGCGCTTCCTTGCCTGTAAACAAGGGAAGCGTGAGCTGCACGAATACATCCAAGAGATGCGAGTGCTCGCTGCATCTCTGGTGGGGAACCCCCTACCTGAACACATCAAGGTGACAGTGTTCATGGATGGCCTGAAGGTGGGCCGATCCCGCACACAGTTGTTCCGCGTGCATGCGAACACAATGGAGGAGGCGATACAGATCGCCCTCCAAGAGGAGTACAGCCACCGACAGGCTCGTACTCCTACGTCGGTGTGGCAAGGCCACAATGCGTCATCAGGCGCAGTGCAAGGAGCTCCAGCAGCTGGAGCTAGCACCGGGCCGGTACCCATGGAACTGGGTACGGCCGTACAGAGCTCCATCCGTTGCTACGGATGTGGGAAGCTCGGGCACATGCAACGTGCCTGCCCTGCGGGAGGGCAAAGGAAGTTCCCTTCCAAACCTAGGGGCTCGAGGGGCCCGTGGCAGAAGCCGCGACCCAAGAGCCAGGGGAACTGGGGTCACTAGTAGGGACCGGGCGCCCTACTGGGGAAGATCTAAGTCCCCATGGTAGGAGTGCGGACGGCGCACGCCATGGAGGCTTAGCCCCTGAGAGCCTGGGTGCTCTCGAGACGAGAAAGAGCAGCGGCGGACTGCTCGTAGTACACGCGAGTGTACGGGGATACGGAGATCCCTTCAGAATCCTGATTGATTCTGGGGCGTCGACGAACTTTGCTCAACGCCGGTCGCACGAATGGCGGCAAGTATACCGACGCTTTGCGTAAAAGCGAAGGCAGGGGCCAGGTCTCGGCGAGACTGGCCGATGGTACGGTGGTTAACGTACCTGGGGTCCGTATGGACCTGGCTGTAAAGTTTGAGGACTTTGACAGCACTGAGTCGTTCCTTGTCCTAGACATGGACAAGTACGTGTGGCGAAGTGGTTCTGCGAAATCGCAAGATCGCAGGAGTCCTCTTGCACACTGCGCCCGAACTGCCGACTAACGGAGGGGGTACTCCGATCTTCCGTGAAGTTACTTGATCTCACCTTGTGTACCCGTCGGTGGGACTAGATCGCTCCTTGGGTGATCTCGATTAGACGCGCTTGTTGTCGATCTTGCTGTCTGACAGGACAGCGGGAGAGGTGGCAGCAGCGGGGATGCTTCTACTCGCTGCGCCGTGTAGTTACCGAGCTTCGATCTTGGTTGTACTTGGTCGATCTTGCTCTGACCAGTGTCGATCTTAGCTCGGGGGGTCTTGTGGTCGGTGTGTGACCTTTATCCAATAGCTTCCAATACGTGCTTGCCGCTTCCTATAGCGGGTTCTTGAGATTTGAGGGTTGACGAACGTCCAGCCAAGCAATCTGGGCGTAGGGGTTCCACTTAGTGTCGATCTTGATCCTGCGTGACGTCGGGAGGGCCAATCTTGTATATCCCTACCCGGAATAGCGAAGAAGAAGGAAGACTTGTGTAGTAGAAGGTAAAAACAACTCTGAATTAATGGTTAATATCCTATGCTTCCCATCTGTGGCTATCCATACCGCACTGGCTTCTTAAAACCCATAATAAAGCTAAGATCGATATTTACCTGTCAGGATCGATATCGCGTGGGTACAATCGTCTTGGGCAGGGATAATAGCACACGCATTCACTTGGTCATTATAGTGAGTGTCACTATATCGAGGATCACCATAAGGAGGGATTGCTCTTGATCTTGATTGACGGGACAAGATTAAAGTCGGAAAACTTATTATCCGCTTCACCACAACCGTCCCCTGCACGAGCGACTGCCGCACAACGGTTTTCGCTCGCTGCATCGTAGTCCAGGTTCAATGCCAACTTCGACTCGAGCCACACCTTCCAATAATCCTTTGCTGATGTAAGATCAAGACTTGTTTCCTCCTTCGACGTCACCGGCGCCTGAGATTGGTACGGTCGTCGATCTTCCATTTCTAAGATCAAGATCGACCAGGTCTGCCAAATATAGATTACTCGCCATTTCGGGAGATTGGTACGGTCGTCGATCTTCCCTGTCCCAGATCTATTTTTCCCTGCAAGATCATTGCCGTCGCTTTCAAATTCGTCAGATAGTCATACGTCAATCATTTCACCCAACGTCGATCTTCCCTGTCCCAGATATTTTTTTTCTTCTGCAAGATCATTGCCGTCGCTTTCGAGTTCGTCAGATAGTCGTACGTCATCCCTTTCGCCCAATTTCGCCAAGATCGACACGATGAATTACTCCATAAACTCGAGCACCCGCTACTTTCACACCGCGTGGAGATTATGACCAATTGCAGTCAGCCTCCCGTAGCACAGTCCACTAGGACGAGATCATCAATCTCAATTGCCAAGTTCAAGATCGAGGGCACCCGTTGTCGGTGGCTCAACAGCAGCTGCAGGTTCAGAGTCCAGGCTTGTGGTCTTCAACGTCAGGTCAACGTACAGAATCGCCGTATCATCTGACTTCAGGAGGAACGAGATCAGTTCCAAGCCTGGTCGGATTGAACGAGATCAATCGGTGGCGAAATAACCTCCTCCTCTGAGCGTCTAGATAAAAGTCGCGCAAGATCTTCATGCTGTAGTTCTTGGTATAGAATTTCCAGATCGCGACATTATACCCCTTCTCATTTTTGTCTTGTCTCAATGTCTCACGGCGACTTAGCTCGTCCCTGCTCAGAGGTTGGATCGTCCCAGATCGATCTAGAAACTTCTGCAAGATCGCGACATTATACCCCTTCTCATTTTTTTTCTTGTCTCAATGTCTCACGGCGACTTAGCTCGTCCCTGCTCAGAGGTTGGATCGTCCCAGATCGATCTAGAAACTTCTGCAAGATCGCACATTCACTTTCTGAAGCCTCGTCACTTTAAGATCTGGTACCACAACGTGACCGCCGTTACATTAGCGGATGCACTGTCGGCCGTCAATCTAGCAGAATCTTGATGGCTAAAATAATAACGCCGAACTCGCGCTGATCATCCAGCATCAAATATTCCACACCTCTGAGACGAGGTGTTAATGCGACATCCTCTGCGACGGGATCTAACGTTGAAATAGTATAGCCTGGGATCGTTTTTGGCCAATAACCTCCATGCTCTTGCAAAACATTCCATATCCTTCGTTGTGATATCCTTTTTGTTGTACGTCGATCTTGAAATATCAACGTCTTCGATCTAGTGTCGCATGACTACTAGTCGGTTCACACACATCGTATACACCACCGTCCACCTGATCTACCGCCGTCCGATAGATCCTCCACCTGTTCCTTCGTGATGTGACCACTCACTTCACGATCTCGCCTCCTCATAGCTCCTCATGTGATTGCATGACCTCGAATCGATTTCGATTCGTTCGATCTCGCAAATAGTCATACAGTAGAGCTCCACAATTAAGATCGGCTTCATCTACCCATGTCGGTTCGTCATATCCTTTCCAGTGCACCAAGAATTCGCGCAGTGTACGTCCATATCGCGTGCGCTTCCCCGATCTCATGTCTACGATCTTCTCAACTTCATATTCGTCGGTATCTAGATCTCGTACCCAGCTGTCTTCAGGTAACAAGGCTTCATCAAAGTCGAATCGATCTTGATCTTGTATTGTCAACCGCGTCTTGGGACGGTCTGGGAATTGTCGTACAGGCTTGATCTTAGAGACATGTACCACCGGGAAAAGTCGGTATTCGGTACCGGCGATCTCAAGACGTACTGCATGTTCTCCCACCAGTTCCAACACACGGAAGGGGCCGTGCCACATATGTGCCAGCTTACGTGCATATCCTTCCTTGACTCGATCTAGATACAGCCACACTTGAGTTCCAACTTCGATCTCATGTGGTCGGACCGTTTCATTGTGTCGATCTGACCTTTCTTGGATCGCAACACGTAATCTCTCATTCACTTGTTCACGTGCTTGTTGATATTGCTTCTGTATCCGGTATCGCCATCGGCGGGGTTCACGATCTCGCCTTCTCGTCGATCCTAATGGTACCATTGCTTCTAGCGTAGATCGAGGGTCCCAGCCATGTAACAGATAAATGGAGTATCTCCTCGGACGCGATCTTGGGCAGTATTGAGTGCGAAGGTGAGGCGCTCAGCATATTCATCCCAATCTCGCTGGTCGACATCCTCCACATACATTTTTACTGCACGTGTCAATGTTCCCACCATCCGTTCGGTTGTACCGTTTGCTTGCGGGCGGTATGCCATTGTTGCTCGCTGTCTCTGTCCCACGATTTTGTTGAACGATCTGAAGAAGTCAGACATAAAACCGGGTTCTCGGTCATGTCGGATAGCCTCGCTTGCACCGAACCGGCGGAAAACACATTCCTCATAGTTCTCGGCGACAGTCTGGGCTGTTCTTGATGCGCTGGCTTTCGCGATCACATATCCAGTGAATAGATCGATCCAGATCAATAGCTCAGTGTTTCCTTTGTGTGATCTTGGTAGTGACGGTATGTGATCCATACCGATAATCTGGAACGGGTACGTAGCTTGTAAATTCCCAGGCGATTCCCCATGGATCGTAGGCCGTCCTTTTCCCGTCTCGCAATCTATGCACTGACCCACGTAGCGTTGCACACTCTGATATAGTCCGCGCCAGTGGAAGTGAGCTCTGATCTTGTGGTATGTCCGTCCAATACCTTGGTGACCACCTTCCAAACTTGTGTGATAGTGGTGCATAAGATCGCTTTGCAATGTTTCGGCACCACGAGCTTGGCCACAAGATCGCGATCTTCGTCGGACCGCTTGGTCGGCGGAAAATAGAACAATAATCCTGACTCATCCGTCTCATAGCGATCTGCGATCTTAGAACAGCTTTTCGCTTCAGTCGAAGTAAGATCTTGTACGTCCCCTCGCAGGTAGGCCTTAAGATCGACGATCCATTTTTCCTCATTTTGCGCTCGGCTAATACGCTCCATCCTCATTCTTTGCACAATCTCTTCTTGTAACACCTGAGGTCGACATTTCTTACGCGATCTTGTGACAGCAGCGATCTTGACTGTAGCTGCATCGTCCTTAGCTATTAGCAACTCCTCCAATCTATTAGAGTCATAAGATCTTGGCGCTCCTCTTCCGTGACAATCACCACTCCACTTTCGCGACGTAATGCAGCACTCGCCAGACTATCTGCGCTTTGGTTCCAATCTCGCTTCATATGAAGGAACTCATGGTTGGGCCAAGATCGGAGACGTTCCAGTGCCTGCTGCCGTAACAACGTTAACCCCGGGGCTTTGCACTCGATCTCACCCTTCATTTGTCTGATCACCAAGTTAGAATCTCCACAGATAATCAGGCGTCCCCTGTCCATATCTGACAGGAGATCGAGGCACAGAAGCAGACCATGGTACTCAGCCTCATTTACCGTAAGATCGAGCTGATACTTCGAAGCTGCTGAGATCACTGTCCATTCTGGTAGGCTCCACACTATTCCACTGTATGCTCCGCCACTCCGTTTCACACGTGCTGATCCATCAAAGCTAACAACTAGTAATCTCTCGTCTGGATCCACTGTTGGAGGTGGCATCGAGATCACTTGTCGCGGTTGTTTCCTGGGAGCGATCGAAATCAAGATCGAGTCCACTTCCTTGCGGGGCGTAATACTTGCCGCGATCACGCCTAAGATCTCATCCTCTCCTCTGGTACATTTGACGATCTCAAGGGTCCAGCTTGATAGAAGTGCAGCCCATCGTCCTAACCGTCCTTGCAATCCAGATGAGTGAAGTAACCATGCCAATGTGGAGTGGCGCGTCAATACTTTAATCGATCTTGTCACGAGTTGAGTATAGCAGGTGTCTAGTATCCTGAGCAAGGCCAACACTTCCTTGTCGACCATACCGTAGTTGATCTCATTCGGCTTGAGCGTGCGACTAGTGAAAGTTACTGGCTTGTACACCCCGTCGTGTTCTTGCATCAAGGCAGCTGAGATCGCCCACTTGCTGGCGTATACTACCACCACCGGTTGTCGATCCACATCAAAGTGTTGTAAGATCGGAGCATTCACGATCTTGTTCTTTAGTGTAGCGAACGCTGCCTTGGCTTCGATCCAACTACCATCCTCTTCTGCCACGACACCCTCATCGTCCCCAGTCGATTTTATCTTCCGAGCGATCTCGTAGAAATCCGCTTCGCGTAGCTCGTACAGAACTGATGCGTAGATCGCGAAATCTTCAATAAATCGGCTGTAGTAGTTGAGACTCCCCAAGAATGATTGCATCGATCTTAGGTTGGTGGGGAACGGTAATTCTTGTAAAGCCGACAATCCTTTGGATGTGTCTCCAAACCTTCAGCTGATACACGATGTCCTAGATAGTCCACCTTTCGTTGACCCCAGAAGCTTTTGGCGACACTGATGGACAATTCCACTCGTCGCAGGCGTCTAACAGCTTTTCCACCTTTTCGCATAACGCGTCCCACGATCTTCCGGTTACCAGTATGTCGTCGATGTAAGATCGACGTCCCAACACTGACTCACTTCTCTCTAGATCAGGTTCTCCTGCCTCGAATACGTCCTTTCGGCCGGATCGATCTTGATCTTGGGTCACTTTCACGAATCCATATAGTGCATTGTCTAGGAGTCTCTGGTAGATCTGGGGAGCGTTTTTAAGTCCGAACGGCATTCGATTCCACTCAAACAATCCAAATGGAGTAATAAATGCCGAGATCGATCGGGCTCGGTCCGTCATGGGCACTACCCAGAAACCGCTGGCCATATCCAAGGAACAATACCAGAGAACCTTATCGAGATCATCCAGCAAATCATTGATCAGCGGCATAGGATATACCATGAGCCTTGTCAGACTATTAACCAGGCGGTAGTCGATACATACCGGATGTCGATCCCATTCTTCTTGATAATCACAACTATGGGTAAGCCCAAGGAGAGGTCGAGTGTCGGATCATTCGAGCAGATAGTAGTCCCTTGATTAGTTGATATAACTTTTCGCGGAATTGTATCGCCACCTTGCGACAACGTTGAGCGACTGGCTTTGCATTCCCCACATCTATGTCGCATACCACTCCCTTCGCTGCTGGTGGTAAGGCATTGCCCTTTCCGATAAGAAGGTGCTTCCGCTTCCAGATAATCTGCACAAGACGTTCGATCTCCTCCTGGGTGTTGGTATTGGCATCACCTATTTGAAGATCTTCGATCTTGACTTCTTCCGTGGTCGCGGTCACTTCTGGTAGCACAGCCATTTGATCTTCCACATCTTCTGCGAATAAGCTCCCCCCTTCCTTGATACAAACTTCATCATCCATCGTAGGATCGCCTATGTCTGCCGCGACCTTGGTGCGAAGATTATTACCGTTAGCAGGGTCGATCTTGACTTGGTCAGACGTACATTCGATTGACGGTGGGTTTGCGTCCCCGTTCCCTGCGATCTTGACATTCTGAATGGCTTTTACCGGCCGTGGTAAGATCGCAGTTGGTGTTACGTACTCGGGACGCTCCACCATTGGCTCGGTGATCTGTTCGTTGGTACCCGCTTCACTGATCTCATCCGTAGTTGCCTGATATGCGAGATTTTGCCATTCGGCGTACCTCCTTGATCCCACGGATACATATCCCGGAATTCGGGGAATACGATCTCCACTTAACCACATCGCGACTCTCGATCCTTCGTGGAGAGTCAGTGCACGATCGCTTATGTTGGTCACCTGTAGATAACGCGTCCTTCCTGGTCCGACTGTGATCGTTGGTACCCATCGATCTCCCCTGGTGACCCATAGCTTATACTGGTTGGACGTTTGACCGCGTAGCCTGATCTCGGCCGTCTGCCCGACATCGATCCAGTAGTGATCCTTCCAGCACACATGTTCTACCTTGTCACCGTAAAGAGGACGCCTACCAGCCATCTGAAGGCGGACTTCATCGGGTAGACATATTGTCCCATCAGCGAGATCGAGGCGGATACCCGCTGGCACCATGAAATCCATTCCTAGTATCAGATCTTGACCTCCGGTGGGCGGACCTACCCATGCATCAAAGAAGTACACTAGCGATCCTGCCAGCGTGATCTTGAGACGAGTACGTCCCTCGATCTTATATGGAGATCGTCCAACACCTTCGCATTCCAACGTTTGATTCTCATCAATGTGGCACCCGACCTTACGAGCAAAGGTGGCATCCAATATGGACACCTCAGCACCACTGTCAAATAGCAAAGTTGCTTTTTTGTTGTTGATCTTCCCCATAGCCTTAGATTGCTTGAACTTCTTGTCTGGAACATGATACTTCCAGTAACCCCGCGATTCCCCAGGAGAAATCTCAAGAGCCATCATCACACTCGATCTTGCATATTCATCGATCTGGCGTAGACTTGACACTGTAGCGGTGGATTTCTCCAGAAGATCACATGTATTGTCGATCGGATCGATCAGTTGATTAACTGTTGCTTCCGATTGTTTCTCGACATATGCATAAATGCAATAGCTAGAACGCTCGTCTCGTACCGGTTTCCAAACCGGCGAGCGTCCTAGTTTAACATCTTCTCTGCCGTCTCTGGCAACATCCCGGCGTGCTTGGTAGGATTGTACCATTGTCGGATCAAGTTGTAAAATTCCTCCATGGTGCATTTTCCCGCCTCGTGGATGTCACCACATGCCTTGCATGTGAATAGGCAGCGATCTGAAGGATGTCCCTTACGACCGCACTTCTCACACGTCAGGCGTCCCCAGCACCCAAGATCGCTATGTTTACGCGACCCACAGTGCGAGCACCGCTTAGGTGGCGAACCTATATCATGTCGATCTTGTTGCGCACGATTGTTTCCGGTCTCCGAGCGACTGTGATCTTGGTTCCTTTGACCTTGATCTTGCTGCCCTTCGTTGTTTCCAGATGCTGCGAGGTAGACACGACGTAATCCTGCTTCGCCATCCGATCCACTAGAGTCCTCTTCAGACTCGCTGCTGTCTGAGATCGCCTTGATGGCTCTGACGGCCCGGTTGAAGCAGACGGGGCTGCTGCACCGTTGTTCTTCTGACGAGGCTTGATTGATCCATAAACAGCCTTGCTCTGTCGTGCTTTCGCTCGCTGCCGAGATCGAAGTGCTTCTTCCAGGGTGTCAGCGTCTGGAATTCGTATAGAGCCAGGTGATCTGCAAGATCGCGGTCATCAAGAGTTTCGATGAAGTGCTCCACGTGTTCACGTCGAACTTCCGAAGGTCCATCCTTGATCTGGAGGCGGGCCCTGAGTCCTGCCACATTGAGCCGGTACAAATACTCCAGCGGAGATTCGTCCGATCTCTTGCGCGCATGGTAATATTGCCTCGCGACTGACACTCCTCGTCCACAATATTGAACTTGGAAGCTACTGAGTAGATCCTTCCAGGTACTGCGTGTTGTGCGACTAAGCTGTCGATACCAGTTTCGCGCCGATCCTGCGAGGAGATCGCCGAACACCAGACACTTTTCTTCGTCAGGGGCTTGATCTCGCATAAAGGCAGACTTTACCTTGCTGAGCCAGGCCCTGGCTCGATCTTCGTCCCCTTCTCTCCCCGCGAACTCCTTGAGTTCAGACATGGCAGATACTCGTATGCGTGGAACACTTGTCGATCTTCCGGTGGTCGTGGCTGATGCTGATGCTACAGTCGCACGTCTAGGAGGATCAAGATCGAGATCGTCTGGGTCGTATTCATGAGGACTTGGATGTCGATCTAGCGACCCCACAGACTCCATATCCACATCTCGGTCTTCTGCTGGTGCTAAGATCGCGGGGTTGATAGGGCCTTGTTGTTCCTTCAAGAATCGGCTCATAGCCGCTTGGAAGTACGATTCCAACTTCGCATTCGATCCTTGTGTCATGTTTGGCGCGATGCCATCCGTCACTCGCTTGGTCTCATGATCTCCACGCTGCCGTAGCATGGCAGCTCCTGAAGGGCCTAGCGTCATCCGAGGTGGGTCATCTGCACTGTCAGTGTCTACTTCTCAGTCGCCGACTCGTAATGTGATGATGTTCCTGTCTGATCTTCCAATGTGAGTGCTGGCAACGATCTTAGCGTGTCGTCGGTTGATCTAGTCGCGCCTTGGAGGTTACATTCTTTTCACCTACCAAGGGCTTCAGTAGATCGAAGATCGACATTAAAGCCGTGTTGATCGTACTGAGCCTCGTATCGAATAGCTCATTAGCGTCGAACGATCCTGCGATGATCCCACCTTCCTTGATCAGTTGTAGTAGCGCCTTCGCAGCTTCTAGCTTGCTCGATCTTGCAGTTGGTTTCTGCACTGGGCCTTTTAGATCACTAATGATCTTCGGCTTGATGATCTGCATAACGGGTTCTTGATCAAGAAGGTGTGAAGTTCCTTCTTGTGGTATGCGATCTCGAGGGACTCATCAGTCCACACTGTTTTAAGATCGTCTTGGTCATCAGCGTCCGATCCTGGTGCTTTCAACTTCTTCCGTAGAGGCTTCGATCTTGTTGACTTCTTTTTTGTGCTCGACTTGGAGACGAGCGTTTGGATGGCTTTCGCCGGTGGACTTTCGTCCTGCAGATCGCGACGCAAGTCGGAATCTGCTGGGGTCCCCGAAGGGACCTGGGGAGGAGGTAGAGGCTTCTCTTCTAGGTCCGTAGCCGGACCTTCCTCTGTTCCGTCGGTAGAGCTCCTCCCAAAGCTCTGCCGATCCGCGGATCGATCTTGATTCAGCGGTGTCGTTGGTGATCCGATCTCCAACGACGCTGGTTTCCCTGATCTAAGATCAGCATGCGCTTCTTCATGGGACTCACGGTGAAATCCCGAGTCACCCAAAGATCCGGGCACGCGCACCATTGTGGCGAAGTGGTTCTGCGAAATCGCAAGATCGCAGGAGTCCTCTTGCACACTGCGCCCGAACTGCCGACTAACGGAGGGGGTACTCCGATCTTCCGTGAAGTTACTTGATCTCACCTTGTGTACCCGTCGGTGGGACTAGATCGCTCCTCGGGTGATCTCGATTAGACGCGCTTGTTGTCGATCTTGCTGTCTGACAGGACAGCGGGAGAGGTGGCAGCAGCGGGGATACTTCTACTCGCTGCGCCGTGTAGTTACCGAGCTTCGATCTTGGTTGTACTTGGTCGATCTTGCTCTGACCAGTGTCGATCTTAGCTCGGGGGGTCTTGTGGTCGGTGTGTGACCTTTATCCAATAGCTTCCAATACGTGCTTGCCGCTTCCTATAGCGGGTTCTTGAGATTTGAGGTTGACGAACGTCCAGCCAAGCAATCTGGGCGTAGGGGTTCCACTTAGTGTCGATCTTGATCCTGCGTGACGTCGGGAGGGCCAATCTTGTATATCCCTACCCGGAATAGCGAAGAAGAAGGAAGACTTGTGTAGTAGAAGGTAAAAACAACTCTGAATTAATGGTTAATATCCTATGCTTCCCATCTGTGGCTATCCATACCGCACTGGCTTCTTAAAACCCATAATAAAGCTAAGATCGATATTTACCTGTCAGGATCGATATCGCGTGGGTACAATCGTCTTGGGCAGGGATAATAGCACACGCATTCACTTGGTCATTATAGTGAGTGTCACTATATCGAGGATCACCATAAGGAGGGATTGCTCTTGATCTTGATTGACGGGACAAGATTAAAGTCGGAAAACTTCTTATCCGCTTCACCACAA